>JAOPHQ010002911.1:67500-70000 GCA_030340625.1 Merluccius polli
AAAATTGATTAAAAAAAAAAAAGAGAGGAGAGACGGCAAAAGAGGGAGAGAATGATTTGTGGCAGAGACGCGTGAAGCGACAGCCCTCGTTTTTAAAAGCCAGAGCCGTGGCATCATCAACAAGACGAGGCGAAGACGAGCCGAAGACGAGGCGAAGGCCTCACAACGCAGAAAACAAACTGCAACCTAAATCACCGTGGCGACGCTGTGGACAGGCTCTTTCCATCAACACACACCCTCCCTTTTACGACGCATGTGTTACACTTTCGATGCGAAGACGTGGGCTGTGTTACTCTACTCTACTCTATGTGTGTGTGTGTGTGTGTGTGTGGATATGTTTGTGTATGTATGTGTGTGTGTGTGTGTGGATATGTTTGTGTATGTGTGTGTGTGTGTGTGTGTGTGTGTGGGAGGCGCAGCTGGGAGGAAACAGTGCCTCTGAGACATAGGAGCCAGGAGCCTCATTTACCCAAACAGTCAGATGGGGAAAACAAGCACCGCCACTTTTACTCATAACCCTCACTAGATACACACTATTGCATCATCAGCACTCTCAGTACTGTAGGCATACGTTGTATTTTACTGCTTGGGGTTTTTACTTGATTTGTATTTCAGTTATTTTATGCGTCATCATATGTAATGAATGAATGCAACGATTTAACGTTGACACAAAAGACTTGAAGATTGAGAGTATTTGACTGGAAATAACCGTCCGGTTATTAAGCATTCAGCCAAGCCCTTTATAAGCGAGACGACGAGGTTAAAAAAAGGAGAGCGCCGCGTCTCAACGGGTTAAATTGGCAGTAGATTGCTGCCATTACAAACAAACCGCACAAACAAGCGCACACACACACACACACACACACACACACTCACTCACTCACTCACTCACTCACTCACTCACATGCACACACACACACACACACACACAGTCATGTGCAGTGAGTCATGACAGATCACATAAAGGTCAGTCTTCTGTCTGGCCATGGATTACCTGCCATGCTTTTTGTCTGAGGGTGAATATACCCCTGTTTGTGTGTGTGTGTGTGTGTGTGTGTGTGTGTGTGTGTGTGTGTGTGTGTGTGTGTGTGTGTGTGTGTGTGTGTGTGTGTGTGTGTGTGTGCATGTGAGCGAGTGAGTGAGTGTGTGTGTGTGCATGTGTGTGTGTGTGTGTGTGTGTGAGTGAGAACATTTCCAACATCTGAAGAAACCATTTGTGTGATAAAACCGTGTGTGTGTGTGTGTGTGTGTGTGTGTGTGTGTGTGTGTGTGTGTGTGTGTGTGTGTGTGTGTGTGTGTGGCTGAATTGATGCAATGAGTCTAATGGTGCAATCTGCATTGTAAAGAAGCAGTCACTCTTCACTGCGACATCATTAGGAGCGAGAGAGCGAGAGGAGGAAAGAGGGAGAGAGGAAGAGAGAGAGATACAAAGAGATGAGTGTGTGTGTGTGTGTGTGTGTGTAGCCTACTATCTGCATGTCTATGTTTCTGCGTGCTAAAACACACACAAACAATTTGCATCCATATAAGCTAATTTATGATTTGTGTGACAAAACAACAGAATCAAATCTTTTCATCATTTCATATGTGGTGAAATCGCACGGTCGACGTCTACGATTCTTCACGCTAACGGGAGAAACATCCACTTCCCCCTCCGCGACTTCAACCGCAAACGTCGCTCATACCACCACTCGCTACAGCCTTTCTCTTATTATACCAACGATTCATAGTTTTCTTTCATGTGTGTGTGTGTGTGTGGCCGCTCATTACGGGACTTTACAGTTCAAACTACTGTGATAAAAAAAATACTCCCCACCTTCACCACACCAACACAAATGGACCTGATCATGTAGCGGTGCTGGTGGGCGCCCAGACGGCAGCGGACGCTCTGGAAGTGGGGAGCAGATGCACTGTGAAAGTGTAATTAACACTCGCGTCGCCCCGGCGTGCCAAGTATACGCCGGCTTCGCTGCGCGCCGGCCTCGCTTGGCGGTGGATCGTGAGGCCGCGGTCGTCCGGAGTCGGGGAGAGTGGGCGCACGCAGGCAACGACAATATTTGAATATTCGTGATTGCAAATAGAGGAAATAACGCGAGGGAGAGGGGGTGTTCACAGTTTGAATGGGTCAATGTTTGGGATGCTAGTCCTTGTGTGTGTGGGGGGGGGGGGGGATGGACAGACAGACAGACAGACAGACAGGCATGCAGGCAGACAGACAGACTGTCATTGGGTAAATCCCACTAATGTTGTCTACCAACCAGCCATGATGGAAAGTGTCCTTTGGGGCAGCGGTCCCACCAGCCAGATCCCCGCTGGCGGGGTTAGAGTAGAGGAGGGGAGGAGAGGTGGGGAGTGAAGATCAGAGCGGAGACACTCTGCAGTCTAGGGGTCCATAACAGGACTCCACTCACCCACAATAAGTGGGAGATCTGCTCCTCCCTTCTCTCTTCTCTGCTCCTATCACCTCTCCTCACCTCTCCTCCCCTCACCTCACCTCACC
>JAOPHQ010002911.1:77500-101356 GCA_030340625.1 Merluccius polli
CTCTCTTCCCCTCTCACACTCTCAAGGCTTCACCTATTTGGTTTTCCTCCGTTTTTCAGTGTGAAGGAAAATAAATGAAAGAGTGCACCGGGTTAGGTCCCCATTGATGGTGTTCTGTTGTTGTTGTTGTTGTCATGGCAACAGCAGGGGTGGATGGGAGGGTGTGAGGTTGCACACCATCCACTTTCTCATGGCAAATGTATCTTAGCTCCCGACAGTTACGATCAATCTCAGGCAATCTGTAGCCTACCGAACCACCGTGTGATTGGTCGTCGTCATCATCATCATCATCATCATCATCATCATCATCATCATCATCATCATCATCATCATCATCACAGGAAGTGATGAAGTTAGTAACGCCATTGTTGTTTGTTGTTGCCGTCAACACCTTTTGACCCAGAGGGAGAAATGAGGCGGCCATTACAGCCCTCAGACCCGCTGTGTTTCACAGTAATATGTTATTATAAACCTGATGTGGCCGAACCAATGGGCCGGAAACACATTGAGGGAGGAGAAGGGGAGAGGGAGGGAGGGAGGGAGGGAGGGAGGGAGGGAGGGAGGGAGGGAGGGAAAGAAAGAAAGAAAGAAAGAAAGAAAGAAAGAAAGAAAGAATGAATGAATGAATGAATGAATGAATGAATGAATGAAAAAGAAAGAAAGAAAGAAAGAAAGAAAGAAAGAAAGAAAGAAAGAAAGAAAGAAAGAAAGAAAGAAAGAAAGAAAGAAAGAAAGAAAGAAAATCGTCACCCCACAGCCTTGGGCAAATCCTGATCTTGTATGTGTGTGTGTGTGTGTGTTATGTGTGTGTGTTATGTGTGTGTGTGTGTGTGTGTGTGTGTGTGTGTGTGTGTGTGTGTGCGTGCATGCGTGTGCATGCGTGTGTGCATGCGTGTGTGCGTGCATGCGTGTGCGCAGCACATCCTGATGGTCCAGCGGCAGCTGTCTGTGCTGGAGGAGGAGCACGAGGAGTTTCGCCTGGCCCTCAGACAGTACATGGAGTGTGCCTGCGCTCAGACCGGATGCCTGCAGTCAGTTAAGCCTCCGCTCCTCTGATCCCCACACACACACACACACACACACACACACACACAATACACCTGAGGCTGGAAACATGCTCACTTTCACTGTTTTTTTTTGGGGGGGAGTATTTATTTGACTACACAAAAGTACAACTTGCGCTGCATAAAACCCAAAATACACACACGTCGCCGCCTTTTGGATGACGACCACAATTTATACACAATGTGTTTTATTATTATATTTAGTCTCATATATATATATATATATATATATATATATATTAGAGATGGGCATAGATTAAAATATTTAATCTAGATTAATCTAGACTAATCTTGAAATTAATCTAGGTTAATCTAGATTAACGTGGCTCCTTTGAATGACGTCGAAGCTGTCCATAATATGTGCTTGCTACCTAAATAATGGCTTATATTACCAAAGTAATGACTTATATTACCTGAATAATGACTAAAAGTGGGTCTGCGCGATCGTTGAGCGCGGGGGGGGGGGGGGGGGGGGGGCGGGGGGGGGGGGGGGGGTGCTTTTTGTTGAGCTTTTTGTTGAACGGGAGGTGCTACCAGAGCCTTCAGTTGCCGAATTGTTGAACGATAATATTTTTATCGCCAATTTTATCGCCGATAAAAATCTCGCGTTATCCCATCACTAATATACTGTATATATATATCTATATAGATATATAGATATATATTAGTATTACATTAGCTTTGTGCAACAACACAACAAGTGAGAGGCAATAAGGACCTGGCCATAAACATCAGTAGATATGAAAGGTTAAAGCCACATATTAGTAAAATGGCCACAACATGAAATTACATCATTACAACGAGGACTCAGATTTAACCCCTAGCGGAGCGATGCTACTGTTGCCGTGCCGACTGTTGTCTCAGGCCCATAATAAAGTAGGCTAAACTAACATCCGTAAGTATTTTCATCTCATAATATAAAGCTTGACCCTCACCCCCTCGGCGAGCGACAGCCCATAAATCAGTTCGCACATTAGCGTTTCGTCGTGTTTCTCCAGGCGAGACTCCGCAGCCTTAAGCGCCGTCTGACATTTACAAGTCTCCTAATGACCGGTCCGGCTACCAGCGCTGTCTTTACACCCGCCGCTTATTCGGCGGATTGTCCTTCATTTCCCGATAATGAGGCGGTTTTTAACCATATCTCGAGGCCGGGGGTTGCAGTCACGCTTCATGTTGGTACGTTTAAATTGCCTCCGATGTTTAAAGCGGCCTCCGACGGTTAAATCGCCGCTCTAAATCGCCGCTCAAAACAACCGGGAGACGACGACAACAACGCGGCGAGTTAAAAGTGACATCATTTGTGCCGAGCGCGAGAGATGTACCAATTCGGTGATAATTAGCGAGTGCTTAACTTTTGCTTTTGGCAGCATCGCGGTTCAGCGGCTGGCGAATGAATCACGCTTCGTCCTCTACGAGTTCTGGGAACACAACAACGTGTGGAAGAAGTGAGTATGGCCGCCGCGCCGCAGCACCCGGCGCATCCACTCACACGCATTCAGTCATTACTCCGGGACTTCATGAGCTCTGTAGGCGCCTTGTAGCGGATATTCAATGTGAATTAGAATAAGAAAGTCGAAGCGGAAGTGATTTTTCTCTCTCCCTGTTTCCATGGCGGACCGACTGCAGTGAAAGCTTCCCTCCGCTCTGTACTGTGCACCCGCTGTGTGGAGACATTCGATGTGAATCAGAATATGAGAGTGAAAAGTCAAACTGAGTCACCTGCAGACTAGTCTCACACAGCCAGACTTGGTTTTAGTGCTGTGCCGGCGCTGCAGAAAGGTCCGGCTCTATACTCACTATCATTCTGGTATAGGGGGGAAAACACACCGCTCCGTCTTGTTTGTATTTCTTTAACCAATCACAATCGTCTCACGTTGAATCGGCGCTAATGTCTTAGCGCCGATTCAACGTGAATCAGAATATGAGGGCGAAAGTTAAAAGTGATCTTCTCTCTTCTTCAGCCACCTGCAGACCAACTACAGCAAGAGCTTCCAGCGGGTGAACGTGGACTTCCTGGAGACCCCCGAGATGATGACCACCATGCTGGTCCCCGGTAGGTCGCCTTCCAAGGGGGAAGTATAGTGAGTCACACATTGGGGGGGGAGGACCAATCGGGTCGTTTTACATTCCCAATGACATGAACCCTATGTTCACTTTGAGCCAACCATGTATCCCACAATGTCTGGGAGTACAGCTTAACATTAGGGTGAGTGGTATTTTTTTTTTTTTAATAACTTTTTTTCTGAAGGTTGTAAAGACTCAGAGCTGATGTCTGCCCCATGGTTTATGGGGAAGCCGAACATGCCAGTCTTGGTCCTGAGTCATTGCGACCTTCCGTTCTGAAACCCTAACCCTAATATCAAACCCATTAACATTAGGGTAAGTGGTAGTTAGTTTTTCTTGAATAACTTTTTTTCTGAAGGTCGTAAAGACTCAGAGCCGATGTCTGCCCCATGGTTTATGGGGAAGCCGAACACGCCAGTCTTGGTCCTGAGTCATTGCGACCTTCCGTTCTGAAACCCTAACCCTAATATCAAACCTTAACCCTAATATCAAACCCATTAACATTAGGGTAAGTGGTAGTTAGTTTTTCTTTAATAACTTTTTTTCTGAAGGTCATAAAGACTCAGAGCCAATGTCTGCCCCATGGTTTATGGGGAAGCCGAACACGCCAGTCTTGGTCCTGAGTCACTGCGACCTTCTGTTCTGAAACCCTAACCCTAATATCAAACCTTAACCCCAATATCAAACCCATTAACATTAGGGTAATTGGTAGTTAGTTTTTCTTTAATAACTTTTTTTCTGAAGGTTGTAAAGACTCAGAGCCGATGTCTGCCCCATGGTTTATGGGGAAGCCGAACATGCCAGTCTTGGTCCTGAGTTATTGCGACCTTCCGTTCTGAAACCCTAACCCTAATATCAAACCTTAACCCTAATATGAAACCCATTAACATTAGGGTAAGTGGTAGTTAGTTTTTCTTGAATAACTTTTTTTCTGAAGGTCGTAAAGACTCAGAGCCGATGTCTGCCCCATGGTTTATGGGAAAGCCGAACACGCCAGTCTTGGTCCTGAGTCATTGTGACCTTCCGTTCTGAAACCCTAACCCTAATATCAAACCTTAACTCTAATATCAAACCCATTAACATTAGGGTAAGTGGTAGTTAGTTTTTCTTGAATAACTTTTTTTCTGAAGGTCATAAAGACTCAGCGCCAATGTCTGCCCCATGGTTTATGGGGAAGCCGAACACGCCAGTCTTGGTCCTGAGTCATTGCGACCTTCTGTTCTGAAACCCTAACCCTAATATCAAACCTTAACCCCAATATCAAACCCATTAACATTAGGGTAATTGGTAATTAGTTTTTCTTTAATAACTTTTTTTCTAAAGGTCGTAAAGACTCAGAGCCGATGTCTGCCCCATGGTTTATGGGGAAGCCAAACACAGCAGTCTTGGTCCTGAGTCATTGCGACCTTCCTTTCTGAAACCCTAACCCTAATATCAAACCTTAACCCTAATATGAAACCCATTAACATTAGGGTAAGTGGTAGTTAGTTTTTCTTGAATAACTTTGTTTCTGAAGGTCGTAAAGACTCAGAGCTGATGTCTGCCCCATGGTTTATGGGGAAGCCGAACACGCCAGTCTTGGTCCTGAGTCATTGTGACCTTCCGTTCTGAAACCCTAACTCTAATATCAAACCTTAACCCTAATATGAAACCCATTAACATTAGGGTAAGTGGTAGTTAGTTTTTCTTTAATAACTTTTTTTCTGAAGGTCGTAAAGACTCAGAGCCGATGTGTGTCCCATGGTTTATGGGGAAGCCGGACACGCCAGTCTTGGTCCTGAGTCATTGCGACCTTCCGTTCTGAAACCCTAACATCAAACCTTAACCCTCATATGAAACCCATTAAGCCGCATAGAGATGCACTTAAACTTTAAATTCTTCATCCGCAAAGTCAGAAATACTGAAATACTGCTATACTGCTATACAATTCATTCACATGTCAGGAAGGAGCAGGTAGGGGATAAGGCATCAGGGACGGTGATACAGGTTAGGCTACAGACGCTGGGAATCGAACCCAGTGCCGTTGGGCAAGCCACTGCACTGTCCTCCCACAGGTGCTAATTCCTTCTCTATCTTAAACTGAACTAGACTTTCACTTCCCTGGGTTTCTTTTATAGCCTTTGTAGAATTGATTTGGGTCTTTTTGTTGAGAGACCAAAGTCAATAAATGCACCTTTCCTCACTTTCACAGGAATTACCGTCACCATCGTTGTTATGTAACCACCTACACCGCCATTATCGATCCTGAGCGATGCAACACACACACACAATGCAGACACATTGACTGAGGCGGAGGGCATTTGCTCAGTGTCTCGCTCTGATTGGCTGCCATTGTCGAGGCTCAGCGGTTTCTCGTTCCTCCATTTTCATTCACCGCTTTTTGTTCGCTTTTCCCGCCTGCACAGCCTCCTGGTGGGTCATCAACAACAACTGAATGTGGAACGAGAACCAGCAAGCAACAAGCACCTGGCCGGACGCCATTTTGGATCGAGATGAAACCAGACGATCTACTGCTGGCATCAGGAAACACCCCCCCCCCCCTCCCCACCACCATAGCAGTGCACACACACACACACACACACACATAAAAACACACACACACACATGCACACCCACACACACACACACTCACTCTCACCAGTGTCAGCTTGTGAAGTCATGGTGAATAGTATTAATATGACCTCCATGTTTCTTCATAGTGAGGTGGTAGCCGATTTTTACTTCTTCTAGCCTCCGTGTGATCGTCTCCTATTACATCCATAGAATTACAACCTATACAGTCTAGGATTACCACCTAGAGGAAGCGATGACCTCATCAGAGGGGGGCAGGAGTCAACTGCGGGACCTGACATCATCACTGTGTTTGGCTTCACGTTTAGCAGCATCCACACCTTGGGTTTGACGTTATACAAGCGCTGAGTGTCCAATGATTGTGCGTAATATTGTGTATTGTTGTCCAGAGAGACAGTGCATGTGTGTGTGTGTGGGTGGTGAGAGAGTGTGTGTGTGTATGAGAGAGGGAGAGAGAGAGAGAGAGAGAGAGAGAATAGTACAGTACTCATTCGTAGCAGTCCAGCAGACCTCAACTTCGTCTTTATTCTGTTGTTAAGCTACTATGTCAATTTGTGGTCATAAATAAAGATAATATATTGTAATATCATGTAATTCTTTCTTGTTTTTGTATGTGACAATATCTCAGAAGTGCATTTTAAGGGTCGTTTTAATTAAACACTAGATTGTTTGTGTTTGATGTTGGACTTGCTATGTACTTATTTCTGTTATTTCTTATTTTGCCAATAGCTACGTTGAATCATACAGCGTTGATCAAATACATACAAATGGCGCCACCTTGTGGATATAACCAGATCTACAATGTCAGAATTACACGTCCATGCATATAATAGGACAGCATATAATTAAAAAAATAATGAAATCATAATTCAATAATTACATCCTAATGTCTATCCTTTGCATGAATATCGCTACGTATTTTATCAGGGACACTCAGACCGTTAAAAAGTTCAAGTTTTAACACTAGCAGTGAGATTGTGTTACACACACACACACACACACACACCCAGGCTCCTCTCACATGATTTTATTACAATGTCATTCTATATTGCTATTGAAATTCTATACTGCTATTAAAGTGACCTAATTATCCTCACTTGAAATACAACGGCTAAAGCACTTCGATTACAACCTCACCCACTGGGCCTATAGGGCCTTGTACCGCAGGGGCGAGGCCCTAAAAACAGGCTCAGCACCCCTAAAACTTGGGTAAGAAATGTTATTCTAAAAATTGTGTTTGTCTTTGACAGGGTTAAATAATGTCCAAAACATACTCCGTAGTTTGTGGTTTAAAATGTATATGTTAAGGACGAAAATGAAAACATCCCCGCTTAGCAAATGGTATCATCCTCTTCTCACCCCTCCTTCTCCTCTGCACCGCTCCGCAGCCCGACCGGCGTCCAGCGCGACTCACGCAGAGTGAGATCTGTTTAGTTGTAGTGTTGTGAATCAACTCAGTAAGTGCTCCAAAGCTGTCTCACACTTCTTTCCTTTTACCGAGAGTTGTTCCGATTCCGATACCATATCGGTGCTGGAGTCCAGGCACCGTTTACCAGTTAGCTCTGTTAGCCCGGTTAGCTCCGTTAGCGCCATTAACGTAATTTACGTAAGTTATTTACGTAACTTACGCAAATTACGTAAGTTATTTACGTGAATTGCGTAAGTTACGTAAATTGCGTAACTTACCCAATTTACGTAAGTTATTTACGTGAATTGCGTAAGTTACGCAATTTACGTAACTTACGCAATAAGTTACGCAATGTACGTAACTTACGCAATTTACGTAAGTTATTTACGTGAATTGCGTAAGTTACGTAAATTGCGTAACTTACGCAATTCACGTAAATAACTTACGTAAATTGCGTAAGTTACGCAATTTACGTAACTTACGCAATAAGTTACGCAATTTACGTAACTTACGCAAATTACGTAACTTACGCAATTCACGTAAATAACTTACGTAAATTGCGTAAGTTACGTAAATTGCGTAACTTATTGCGTAAGTTATTTACGTAACTTACGTAAATTGCGTAAATTACGTAAATAACTTACGTAATTTGCGTAAGTTACGCAATTTACTAACTTACGCAATTTACGTTAATTACGTAACTTACGCAAATTACGTAAGTTATTTACGTAAGTTACGCTTACGTAATTTAACGTAACTTAACAACGTAAATAACGTAAATAACGTTAATTACATTAACAACGGTAACAACGTTAATAATGTTAATAACGTTAACAATATCAAAAACCTTTCTCAATCAATACATTCTCATGAAATATAACATGAAGCCCTGCCAGTGGTGCGGCGTTTGGACCAGAGTGAAAACAAACGAAACGACACATCACTGTATACCACCAGTATGTGTGAAAACACTCACTGTGGCTTTTTAAATTAATTTTTATTTATTCATAGATTTATATCTGTTATTTTTCAGTTGTCTGACTATCAAACCAGACAATAAAATAAAGTTAAATGTTTTTCTTTTGCTGTATTCATTCATGTTTTACAGAGGATTTAACCTGAACCAGGCTTTGCAACAATAATAATCACATCACATTCATGGGGGCATAGTATATACTAACTCCTAGCGTTACTCTGTGTGTGTGTGTGTGTGTGTGTGTGTGTGTGTGTGTGTGTGTGTGTGTGTGTGTGTGTGTGTGAGAATGATAGTTATTTTTCAATAGACATATTTTTTGTTTTTGTGTGAAAAAAGGGTGGGTGGTGGCAGTGGGGCTCATTGGGTGCTCAGCACCCCTAAAGCTCTGACCCTAGAATCGCCCCTGTTGTACCGTCCTCTTTATTAAAACCATAAAGCGCATAAATTGAATGTCGTTTGAAATCAAAATGGCTCAAATGACACCAAACTGACCTCCAGGGACCCGTCTGTCTATATTGTCTGAGAGAATCAGTTCTCCTCCAGGTCCATTATAAATCAGGTGGATCGTCGACGGCACCGAGAGAAATGTCCTTCACTGCCGGTCCATTACCCTTTTTGACTTTCACATCAAGGACACATCTCGTCACCAAGGACGACGACAGAGATCATTTTCATGAGTAAAAGATATACAAGATATATATATATATATATATATATATATACACACAAGATATATATGTACATCATAGAGGATAGATATTTGCCACTTAATTTATTTCAAGAGCATGAATGTCTGGGTTAGTTATTTAAATTCTTTATTCATTTTTTTTCCCCTTCTGAAAATGTGACTTCCTCTTCAATTCTACGAGCACAAAAAAAGTCGACAGACACAGGATTTTTTTTATTTCCCTCCATTTTATTGATAAATTATCGGTTTTAAAAAGACCAGAGAGCCATCTTTTTCATCCCGCTCGCGCTACTGTTTTCTATTGTATTGAATTTGAATTATATGTACAAAGTATTGTTTTTGTGTTTAGTATTTTCTGGTACAGCATCATCATCATCATCATCATCATCATCATCATCATCACATTCAGAACATGGTTAGAAGTTTGGACTGCGTCCGTGGTTCAAAAGACAAGATGTTGTTAGCCTATTAGCGATGCGAGCTAGAACAGGACTGGGTTGGCAACACGCTCACTGGGGGGGGACGGTATTATACGGTCTACAATCACAGGTAGAAGGAGCTAAAGGCTAAAGGCTAAAAACACACAACATGATCTCAAGGCACCCCTTCGTCGCCCTTGGACCTTCAGCCACCCCTTGTGAAACAAAACTAAAAAAACGACAAAGAAAATACTTCAGTGGCAAACTTGGATTGACGCCGCCGCTAACGGGATTCACCATGTTTTTAAATCAACGATTTAAAAATGATTTCCACCAGTGAGAAGGCAACTCAAATTAAGTAAAAAAACAAACAACAAAAAAGTGTGTTGGGTTCACAGAGTTTAAAACAAAGTCATCTTTCAAATGAATTGAATGAACCTTTAATTCTCAACTGGCAAATGAGCCAACACACACACGCACGCGCACACACGCACGCACGCACACGCACACACACGCGCACACACACACACACACAAATTGTCTAATACTGGGCAGCGACATTGGCACGCACAGATATATTAAGCACAATTTGTTTAAAAGTTGCTCATATCGAGAGTTAAAAATCATAGACTAATATGTTAGCGTTCAAAAGGCAAAAGTAAATGGTTAAAACACAGTATATGAACATGCAGCTTTCCGAAAGCCACGGTTAAAACTAGCAGCAAAACAACACGTACTATTGCATATAAATCGCAGTGCAATGGGCAGCACATATTTCTTAGGAGTTCATTGTCTTGTTTGGTCTGTGAACGAAACACTGTATGGGTATCACCAAGTCAAATCTGAGGAGTGCTTATCAAAATATTAAAGTTCAGACAGACAGACAGAGAGAGAGAGAGAGAGAGAGAGAGAGAGAGAGAGAGAGAGAGAGAGACAGAGAGAGAGAGACAGAGAGAGACCAAGTCCAACTGGATTGCAAAATATGAATCTGGGTTCAGCAAGAGATTCATTTGCAATGTCACTTGACAAAGAAAGACAAAAAGAGAGAATTAAAATCATATTTTCTGACTTATCTCGAAGGCCTATGTGTTCACAGTCGGCTCATTGCCGCTGAACCCTGGAAGAGATCCGCAAGTTTCATTCATCAGTGGAAACCTGGAGGAGACTGACCAACATAAACGTTGTTCGACAAACCAAACTTTCTAAAAAAACACAATGTACAACATGCACCCCAACACACACACATACAAACTAATTAATATAATTAAAAAATAATTAAAAGTGGCGTTATTTCCCATTCATGCAGGGCCGTGCCAAGCCGGGTGGGGGGGGGGTCGTATTGAACCCACTCTAAGCGAAGCTGTTTTCTGGATAACTGACTTTGATGGCTCCCCAGTAGCAGGCCCGTATCAGACAGATGAGACCAATCAGGTAGGCCACCGCCCAGGACACGTACACCGCGTTGTACTGACTGGCAAAGTTTCTGGTGCCCACCTGTTGACACACACACACACGCACGCACAATATGGTATTTCAAAATAACCCCAGCGAGTTACACTGTACAGTACTCATTTCCCCAATCCAACGAGAGGTTGGACTACTTTTAAAACCTCCACCAAAACAGAAAATAAGTGAAAGAGAGTCAGAAAGAATCATGCATGGGAAGAACACATCATGACAGTAGTTGATTAACTACTTTTATATCTATTATGCAAATATGTAAGCCAGGAGAAAAAGCTCCCAAGTCTATGAGATTATGAAATCCGTAGTAATATACGATTACAAGAAAGAAACATTTATACATTTGAAAAACATGTTTTCATGCCGAATTCTGAATACGGGCCGAAGTTTAAACGGCGGTAGTTTCAGCAGTGAAAATGCCATTAGTCATTCATCATAATTTGCCATGATAGCACTTAGACAGTCATTCAAGTATTCATTAATTTGGTATCTCCTTCATGGATGAAGCACATTTGAAATGGCAACTGGAATCGATAAAGTACTCACTGTGAGCCCCACTCCAACGAAGATGCAGATCATCCCTACTGTGATGTACGCGCAACAGCGCCTCCTGGGGAGC
This sequence comes from Merluccius polli, assembly GCA_030340625.1. NCBI lineage: Eukaryota > Metazoa > Chordata > Actinopteri > Gadiformes > Merlucciidae > Merluccius > Merluccius polli. The sequence continues at coordinate 88,771 of JAOPHQ010002911.1, forward strand.
GCACTGCCGACCGACGATCTGCACACAGACGGCGACAGAAAAAAAAAAGTGTGTTAAAGTCTCATTAGCCATACGTTTTCTTTACATATATTATTTACAGCAACGCAGATGAGACGTCGTTACCAACGGAGGGCTGGAAAAGACGATCGGTTCCCATAGTCACAACTACAGCTCCCATCTCTTCAGTGACTATTGTTCGAACGTCAGTACTACCATCCTCGTCTCTTCTGTGTCTAGGAATGAGCTACTTTGACATTAAACGTGGCGAGTTAAATAAACGGCAATGTATCAGGTTTTACTGTACAATATTAAGCATGCTTGATTTAGTGGGGGATTGAACCAGGAATACGGCACGGCGGTCGGCACGGCTGCAGCCCAGTCACATGGTCCCGGGTTCAAACCCGCTGGAGACCGGGGGCCGTCTAGCCGTGTTGTTCCCACCGTGTTCACATGGAGGTCCTTACGCTAAGAGACGTATGGCAGCTCAATCCTCCCGGCGGTCTCCTGTACATCAGGTTAACACTTGAGAGTTAGTCCCATGGGTGCAGCACCTTGCCTCCCCACTGCTCCTAAACTCCCCAAATGGATCAATACAGACTAGTTACTTGTTCACTTAAAACAGTGAATTCAATAAATAGTGGGTAGGCTGTCAAACACACTTGCCGCTACACTACCCCTACAACTAACTAAAACGTCTCCTCCCCAATCTATTCTACAATATCAAATCAATGACTCACTCTGTCAATTGACTTGATTATGTCAATGGCAGACACAGAATCAGATTTCAATTGATCCTCACAGGCCGCCCCAGACTCCAACAAGACGAGCGGCATTGAAAGGACGAATGAAAAACACGTCGCGCTCTGTGTGTGCTTTGTTCCCTTTTAAAAATGCACCAAGCGATTTCAGCTCATGAGGTCATCGACGAGGAGAATCTCGTGAGGTGCAGAGCTCGCCGCACGGCACCTCGCCCGCGTTTTTTATTTTCTTCTCCAGACGCAGATGAAAGCGCCCAGGGCTCGGGTCACACGATCACCTCGTTTCAGATCGGATCAGGATCAGATCCCCACAGTAGCCCCAACACATTTAACATTTACGTACCCCCCCCCCCACCCAAACACACACACACATCCCCTCTTCTTCCAGGACCACAGGCCTAAATTCAAATGATAACTGACGTGAGAGTTTACATTTTATTCATTCGTCATTACTAAAAGAAAAGGATCGGCATGGCGCTCCATCTTCCTGCCCCGACGCTCCCACAGGGCTCTCATGTGACCGGGCTCAGTCTTCAGGAATCACTGGTATTTCTCTGGCTCTAGGGGAGGTTAATCTCCCGCTCCTACACAGCCTCCCTCCTCCGTTCGCTCGACACAAATCTCTACTGTGCCCGTCTGCTAGCTCTGCTGTGTATACAGGCCGTGACATTTTGTCTTGCTCCTGCTCCATTGTCAAATATTAAAAAAAATCTGATAATAAATAAATAAAAAATACATTTAAAAAAAATAATAAAATCGCCCTTGAAACGTTTCCGATTCAAGTCGAAGCATGACTCAGGAGGTTTGATAGTATTATTATCATTATTATTATTATATTAACACGGTAATCGGCACCAGAAAGAGGTCAGACGACATGCCATCTCAAATACATAATGGCTCATGAATAAATCTAATTCACGATGCGTTGAACACAACCGAGAGAGAGAGAGAAAGACGGTTGCCGTGTAGCCACACAGCAGCGAGGCACAGATCGACCGAAAACGTGAGCAACTCCGACTTCACCAGAACAAAGATGAACGAGAAGACGTATACAGACACACAGAATGCATGCTGGTGAGAGGGAATGAAGGGGGGGGGGGGGTCTTGAGCTAAACCCCTTGCTAGATCTCATGACCATGCGGCAACCAATCGGATGCCACTGCATCACTGCGTCTCATTTATCCCAATCCTCCAACACTTTTTTTTTCTCCCAGTGCTCACTCATAACAACCCCCCCCCCCCCCCCAAGCTGCAACTGGATTAAGTCGAGCGGGGTTGGTCCTCGGTCACTAATGCCCATCACACGTCTGGATTAGCCTCCACAGAACCCCCTGGTTTACTTACACGCACACACACACACATACACACACACACACACACACACACACACCAGTAAAAGTACCGGCCGCAACCAGGGTTACAGCGATGAGGTTTAGGTGCATTAGCGGCTGGCTTATACTTTCGTTGCAGACTTCAGGACCGAAGACTGAGGTCGATTCAGCCCCAAGATCGTACGCTAATTAGGGCGTCATTTACTAAATATTTGTATTATTTTCATGTAATAATGTTATATATCACACGGCTTTGTTTAATACTCGATTATTGGTCGATTAGGGGATCCTACGGTCTGTGCTTTCTGGATAGCAGACCGTTGCTATGGACGCTATTTCCAACTGTAGAATCCAACAATAAAATAATACTATACAAAAAAAAAATCAATCAATGACATTGTTTAGTTATATTTTGTGAAATAAAATAGACCCCGACGTGAATCACCTTGTCGGGGTTTATTTCGCAATAATGACCGGCTCGCTGTACATTATCCCTTACATAGATACACCGGGTTACACTAACGTACGACAGTAGGGGGGATGTACTCACATTTTTTTGCAGTGTGGGCACTTGGCTAGCGTATTAAAGCGGAGCTCCATCCACTGTAAAGAAAAAGACAGGAAAGCACCGTTTTTAAACCAGGAACACGCCGGAAATTAATCAGGCTGATCAACAACAATCACAGAGCGTGTCCTGAATTTCAGGAAGTGTTAAAAAGAGATCATCTTAAACCCCTCATGTAAGCACAAGCCAAATCATGGGCCATCCCTACATTGGAAAACGGAAAATATTGTTTATATAAAATGTTGAAACATGGGCCAATTGTAGAGATGTGCAATGGAGAACAGCAATATTGCCAATAGCAGCAATAACGAGATCAGAGCAGATATTTTCATAATCCAGATCCTTCTCATGTCAATCTTGTATTGTGCGACAGACAGCAGCGGACTAGAGAACATGTGAAGGAGAAGTGCACATGTAATCAACAAGTACACGCTAACTACGCTACGCTAACTACGGTTAAGCGTGTACAGTATTACTCTTACTGTGATTTCTGATGTTAGCAGCAACGTGGTGTTAATGACGTAACACTAGATCTACTATCACCATGCCCTCGTTACATTGGTGCAATATGTGGCTTTTCGCACCTGGCTTTTTTTTTTCTTTCCATCAGTTCTGGAGCACATGTAGTGGGATGTAGGCCTACAAGACAAGACCGCCTTCTTTAAACCTTACTGGTGTCCGCAAGCCAAATTGAACATCGATTTTGTATCATTCACGAATGTGAATGTCCTCTCAGCCAAAACAATAATTACTATTTTTCTCCCTGTATTTAACCAGGTTGGTCTCTTCAAGAGAGAGCCACCAGATGTAGACAGGAGAAGCCCATTTGCAGCAGTGTACATAAGGACAGGGAGGTGGGTTGAGACACTAGTCTATGGTTAGGGGGGGTTAGGGGTGGTTAGGGGGTTGCGTTTCCCCCGGGACGTGCCCAGCCGTCTCAACCTGTTGCTGGGCCGGGGGAGAGCCATCAGAGGGGAGGGTGGAGAGAGGCTGGGATGACCTGGCGTCCTCACTGCCCTACAGAGGCCACAAGCAATGTGTGAAATAAATAATAATAATAATAATACAAATAAAAAAACAGCTTTGGCCAAGTGAGCCATGTTGAGAGCTGATGTTCAGAGCTGTCAAGTCTGTCAGTGTCCAATGGGGAGGGTGAAAAGGAAGCATTTTCCTTCAAAAAACAAAAGTCAATAAGTCAAACAATAGTCAGTACAAACTGCACCTCAGAGGCGAATTCCTCCTTTGTATTGTTAATAAAAAAAAACAAAAGAGGTGGGGGTAGAAAATAATAGAGGTAGCCAAATAATTTTAACTCGTTTTCTGGTCATTTCCCCCTTCCCATCACACATTATTGGGCTGTTTAGACTTGCCAGTGTGAATTTAACGCATGCAATACAGGGACAAACAAACAAAAACAACGTGTGATTACATACGAGGAAGGTGTTGCCACAGTGACCGCACACCACCCTCAGGCCCTCTGGCTGAACGGGCAGCGCCGGCTGGGCGGGCTGCTCCTCGGGGACCACCATCACCGGGCTCAGGTTGATGATGCGTCTGCTGTGGGACGGGGCACAGGGACAGCACAGCACAGCGTTGTCATGCCAACTTTTGGATGCTAAAATAACCACAATCGGAGAGCGAAACACCGCTACGATCGCGGTCTATGCTTGAAAGTTATTTACGTTTCCGTCATTTAGCATCTTTAGTCATCTTCTCCAATGCAACATGTGAGGCTTACAATGAGAAGAAGAAGAAGAAGAAGAAGAAGAAGAAGAAGAAGAAGAAGAAGAAGAAGAAGAAGAAGAAGAAGAAGAAGAAGCAGCAGCAGCATACAATCAATATTGGAGTAACAACAAAATGTTTGGTGCATGACTGAAGTAAAAAAAACAACTGGATGATTCAAGTTACGTTTAAAATCACATTGAAAATGTGCATCAATGTACATAATCTTTATTTAATCTGAAATAGATTCATATCCAAGTGAAGTTGTTGTTCTGGACAACCACAAATCCCAATTTGTTTCCATGGGACTGACACTGATCAGTGTCAGTTGGGTTCAGCCCATCAGCTCAACCTTAACAATAGCGTTAGCATTACCCTAGCATTCGCTCCTCACCCCGAATCATACACTCAGATAAAATGGCTTCTGGGTGCGAGCGTACGGTAACCCTGAACCCCACGCATGGCCGCCGGCGCTAGGTGGCTACGTCCGACCTACCAGTTGGGTCGGGGACATCCTATCCGCCTGGATGTGTCTTTGCAGATGAGCAGGCAGTTGCAGGGACACCTCACATACTTCTTCCCTGTTGGAGGGTTTTTGATGGGCTGCCATAAAAATTAAAAATAAAGATTTGCATACTTTCTTTAGTATCACACAGAAAAAAACACAAAGTTGTGAAATACAACCACAGCGTTGGGTAATAAAAACCACCGGCGCATAACGATGACCCATTCAGAGAAGGCAGCCAGCAGAGTGGAGGACTGAGATACGGCTTTGATTTACTATTTGTTATTCGCACGCCGGTCTTCAAGAGACCATGGAAAACGTTTTCTTGCTTTACAATCATCCCTATGGGACATTTAGGGGGAGTGTATTGTCATAAAGTTTCGAAAAGTTGTGTCCATATCAACAACCAAAAACTATTAGTTATTAAACTAATGCTACTAACTAAGACATACAACAATAATACATAGACTGTACGGACCCAAAAGTAATTCTCACTTCCCTGGTAAACACAACCTTGAATACTGACCCCGGGTCAAGGCCCAAGCCCAGAGCAGCGCATTAAGAGCCGGTAGTATGAAGTCTATACGTCGCCTACGTCGGAGGCTGAGCATCAGTCAGCAGCACGCGCACAGCCCTAATGAAAGCGGCAATATCCTCCTCCCATGTGTGTTGCGATGATAGATTGTCCTTCTGTCCGCCGCGACAAGGACAGCCGGCTCCTCCCCCGTCTTCCCCTGCCCCTCCCGCTACACTCACACATCCATCAGGGCACTAAAGACCGGCCAGGTCATGGGGTGATGGGGACTATACAAGAACGGACGGCAGAAAGACAGAAGACAGAAAGACAACCAACCCAAGAGATCCACATAACATTATCCCATCTCTCATTATGATACAACCCAAGTCCCAACTTGGGTTGTACCCCCCCCCCTACCTACCGTCGCCTCGTTGCACACGGTACACTTCACCACGTGCTGGTGCAGCTTGCCGTCCAGGTTGATGAGCGACTGGCACACGCGGCAGTTGATGACGGGCACGCCGCCCGCATCCGGGCTGGCGATGGCTGTGTAAGGAGGAGGTAGTTCGGCTTTTTGAGAAGGGAGGTAGAGCACACACACACACACACACACACAAACACACAAACAAACAAACAAATACACAAGGCTGTTACTAACATGCAGGGAGACGTGCGTACCGGTACCTTCACATGTGGCTGTATGGGATGAGATGATGGCTTGTTGTGAGACTGGCAAAAACAAAATGAAGGGGGGGGGATGTGGAGCTTGTTGTTGTTTGTGTGTGTAGAGTTGTACACAAACTAGACGCGATCCCCTTCCCGCTGGAGGTCAGCGAAGCCGACATAAATCTAAAGTATTTCAGGCGTATTGTACGTCAAATAGGAAAGCCTGAGAATGCACTGTAGGGAAAAAAGGTAAAGTAAAACTCTACACACACGAACACACACACATGAACCTTCACTAAAGTATAACTTTGGGGTAAACTAACAGTTATCGGAGTCGACAGCTGGACTAATCCAATGCAGAGTCATCAAAGAAAGCGATAGATTTGTGCGTTTTGTTCCTGAACTGTAGTGATAGTGACTTTACGGACAAAGTAAAGCAGCATTCCAATAAGTTTGTCTAAAATAAAAAATACGTTTAAAATAACAACCCTCATGATGTCCTAACTGATGAATGAGGCAGACTGGTGTGACGGCTCATGCATCCCATCGTGGGAACCTCCGCACGCTCGATAAACCGGGGGAGTGAGGAGGGCAATGAAGAAGTGAAAAAAAGAAAGTTGGTCAAGGAAACGACCCAAATGCCAACATGCATCCATGCTCTATATCAGCGTCCTCCACCCTGCCTGATAATGGGGTTGTCGGAGACAGCAGACTCAATAGACACTTGACATTGTGGTCAAATGTTGAGCTTTGAAAGGAATTTGTAGACACAACCGCCTCATGGTGAGTCACCAACTGATGACAACTTTGTGCGGTAACTTCCTGACCTAAAAATAGGGTCAAGGGCCGACCGACGTGGAGAACCGCTGGTCTATATTACGACACATAATACTCATTATACTGCGGTATTTATCATTTATTTATTAATTTACTTTCGATTCCCATAAAGCCCGCACTTGATGATCACTTCAACCGAACTCTGGGAGAAAGACGCCATTGCTGAATGTATGTCATGTTGGATCATATTGGGTGAGAGAGTGTGTGATCTTCTCTGGGGGTCGTTAGCAGAGCGCCGTAGTAACTTAAGGCTAAAACCCCATGACAGACCGACTACCCGCCTAATTGCTCGTCATGTGACCAGACTGTTGTACTTCCCAGAAGCCCAGTATGACTGGATGCTGTACATTTAACACAGCACACAATGGCTCCTTTTACATCCGCTAAAAACGCAGACGAAGTCCTCTGCCATCGCCTGGAGGACCGGGTGATGACGTAATGTCAGAAGCAAACGACTAAAAGTAAAGCTGCTTTTCTCTTTTCTCTTTCTTATCTTCTTTGGTGGTCACATTTGTCAGGAGATAAGAGATGATTTTATATGGCATGAAGAATGAAGAAAATCCTAATAATAATAATACTCAGTGGATTAGATTAACAACGTTGTTATTACGACGATCACAGTGTGACCACAAGCGGCAGCTATAGGTTGCACTTGTAGTACCATGCACTCTTAATCTGACCACAGCCTCGTGTAATTCGATACCTGAGGGTTGTGTATTGATGCAGCGACTCCAGACGCTTGTCCCCATCCAGGACACCGTCACCCAAACACGTAACACAAGTATGTTGCGTTACGTTCATCGTCTTGCCATCGACTTCATCTGAAACGCGGTGAAATGCGTGACGGCTCGCCTCATTCAATGCTACCGCTACCGCTATCGTTTTTTTAATTATACAATTACATTCGTTCATTACAGATGTATGGCGCGATGAAGCACAGAGAGGTGCTGGCTTTCTGCAGCAGGGGGTTATTATTATTATCATTATGGGGTGTTATGAAGCAGAACTGCATGACAAGAGACAAAACTCTGGATGTTTACACGTGTGTGTGTGTGTGTGTGTGTGTGTGTGTGTGGTGTGGTGTGGTGTGGTGTGTGTCATCTTGCTCAAGGACGCCTACCGTCAGCGGCACATGACGGTCCACACAGATTGCCAAATTCATTATAAATCATTTGCTATGAGATCAATGACAGTCAGAGCATTAGCTGCTAATTCTAAAGATTACTTTTTTTTTTAGAAAAACGCAACAGAACTAAACTTTCTTCCTCGTTGCTGACTCTCTGTTCCTCGTTATCGGCATGCACATGGCAACTGAAATGGAAGTGGAGAGCTAAAAAGAGAGGAGAGGATACAAAGCTTTCCTCCTGCGGCCCATCCTCAACGCCAGACAACTGAAACAACCACAGCGGCCGATGTTGCCTGCGCTGCTTTCCTCCGCCATTACAGCGCCGTCTCGCTGATACACTTACTCAACGCCTGAGTAGGGCCGCGACGAGAGTGCTGTCTGGCATGCCTGGTTTTCGATCGGTTGTTTGTTTGTTTGTTTGTTATGTTTGGGTCCGCTACATGTGCTGTGGGAGGTGGAGACGCTCTCCATGAGCGGCCGACATGTCTGACAGACGGACTAACGGACCAACCGCAGTGAGGAACCTCAGGAACCATTTAGGAGGAAACACCGCGTGTTTAATACCGTGAGCAGCCAGCAAAGACGGACTTAATCATTATGTTAAGAAACAATAGAAACAAAATATCTATCTGGATCAAATAGAAAAATTAGACTTTATAATGTATTTTCAATATTGTTTTTAGGATGGTTGTGACGTAACGTATAACAAATCTCCCATTCTGTGTGCGGCTGATATAAACGCCACGTGACGCAAACGAGAGCCTTTCAAGTATTACTCAGGAAAATCTGTGTGTACACAATGACTTCCTTTCTCTGTGGCGAGCGTTGATATCACCAGTCGATATCACCAGTCGATATCACCAGTTGATATCACCAGTCGATATCACCAGTTGATATCACCAGTTGATATCACCAGTCTGGGAGGCCCAGCTGTTCAGACAACCACTTGATCTGCTCAAATACATAAAGATAACTTCAGAATTATCTTTAACTTATACGGTTTCACTGATCATTAAGCGATATGGTATGGGTATTAATTATTACTATTATTATTATTATTATTGACAGACTGAAGACCACATTTTGTATCCACAGTCTGTGGACCTTACTATGTTTTAAGTGTCTTTGTGTTTCATTAAAGGTTAATATCGTATAAATATCCACACACACAGTGGTGGTGTCTGCTGGCTGCACATAATCCTGCTCACACATTGCTGGGGATTGGACTCCATCACACTGGAGGAGAGGAATTAGCCGTGACCCGGGTTCAGAGAGGGAGGAAACGTCCGGATATCCAGACATTTAGGATTTGGCTGTAGCAACAACCATCAAAAGCCTTTTTATTACGGGCCTTTAAAGTCCAATGTTTAATTCTTCATAATCAATCCGGAGGCTGAAGGGCAGAACATTATGCGTCCGCTTCTTCGGACGGACGCCGTTGCGCCCACAGAGTCCTGGAGACCGACTGTCCTCTGCGTTTAATAATAAAGTGATGATTTATTTCAGCTCCGCGTGTTATAATGACCGGACCAATAATAACCTCCACAAGGACCGGATTAAGAGGTTCTGGTCGTGTGGCTGTGATAAATCACCGGCCTCGGCTCCGGCGATCACCACAGCACAAACACATTTAATAATAAATAAAACTAATGGCATAATCTAATACCACCGCCGGCTGTGGAGCGGCATTATCACAAAACACTTTCTCCAAAAGGCAAACGTGTTTTCCGGAAACGTAACAGGACCTCCTGGTCCGGTGCGGAGACCAGCAGGACCATGGAGGCAGACACAGATCCCTCCCAGGAGGAACAAGGGCAGGTGGTGTTTGGACCCAAACCAAACACACAAGAGGAGGAAGGAGGAGAAGGAGAAAGGCCCTACGCTGCTGACCCGGCTGGACTTATATAAAAACGCCATCTTCATCTTCTCCTCCTCCTCCTCCTTGAAGCCCATTAGCTAACCCACATCAGAACCAGATGAGCAACACAAAGCCATCTAGTCCAATAGGAAGGGGGAGGGGGGTATGTGTGTCTGCATGACTGTGCATGTTTATGTACCAGACCCGTTAGAAGGAGAAGAAGAAGAGGATGAGGAAGAGGATGAGGAGGAAGAGGAGGAGGAGGATGAGGAGGAGGAGAGGTTACTAACTGGACCCCCCCCCCCCCCCCCACTCCATCATGTACACACAGCGGCCACCATGCGTTACTAAATCACCAAGTAAACACCAGATATTAAACCCAGCAGGTCTAGGCCTGGCGGTGCATCCAGCTGTGGTCCGGTCCAACATCTGGACCTGGACCTGGACCACAGCGGCCTGCTACGTTACGCTAGACCGTGGACCAGGAGACACACGTCGTGCCCATCAGGCCCATCGCCCCCCCCCCCCCTCTGTCCTCATCAGGACCGACGCATGTTATTGTGTGGCGGACATTACGCAGCACATTCAAATAAATAATAATAATAATAATTGCGACGCATTTCGTCGCGAGCGGCCCGTTTCTCCACAACCTCAACCGGTCCGGACCGACCGGTCCACGTCCCACCGAGCACGTATTTACGCACCGGCCTCGACCACGACCAGGACCCCCACCACGACCATGACTACGACAAGGGACCACGACCACGACACAGGACTACGACCACGACCCAGGACCACGAAAACGACCAGGACCCACGAAAACGACCAGGACCACGACACAGGACCAGGACCACGACACGCACAAGCGAAACGCCCCGAAAATGGGGGTTAGGACCCCGGCGGGGGGGGGGGTCGGTGTTTACCCCGGGGACCCGGTGAGGGGGTGAGGACCCGGCGTGTGGGGGGGGGGTGAGGACCCGATGGGGGGGGGGGGGGGTTAGGGACCCGGCGGGTGGGGGGGTTTACGACCTGGCGGTGTGGGGGGGGGTTAGGACCCGGCGGTGGGTGGTGGGGGGGGGGGGGGGTGAGGACCCTGGTAGGGGGGGGTTAGGACCCAGGACCCCAGGGACCCGGTGTTTACCTCTGGGGCTGCCGTGCGGCTCCTGCAGGTACGGCGGCGCCGCGGGGCTCGCGCTGCCGGAGTTGGGCGCCGACAGGAGCGGCGACCGCTCGTCCAAACCGTCCCGAGGCCCATGGAGGCGGAGGAGGAGGGTTAAAAAACTACTAAAAACAAAGAAGAAGAAACACACTGGTGTGCTAACGGTGACTGCCTTTCCCCGGCAGAGAGGAGCAGCCCAGTGGGGGTTTTGCTGCTGCTGCTGCCGCTCACCAACGCAGTGGACGGAAGCGTGAGGGGACCTGGCGCGGTGACGTAGTGGGGGTGGGTGCTGGGGTGGGGGTGGGGGGTTGGGTGAATGGGGGGTGGGGGTACTGGGTGGGTGGGTGCTGTGTGTGGGGGGTGGGTGCTGGGTGGAGGTGCTGGGTGGGGGTGGGGGGTGACCGGGTGGGGTGTGACGGGGTGCTGGGTGGGTGGGGGGTGGGTGGTGTTTATCAGAAGGAATACCCCGACCCCCCCCCCCCCCCAACCCTAAATTATGAGCACAAAATAATATCATGTCATGGCTGACGTACAGCAGGATATACGGATTATAGGCTGTTATTAGGAATGGCTGTACTGATTTGCTATGGCGGATGTTTTCTATTTAAATATAAGTTTAATGAAGTAGTGAAGGTGTAGTGAACATAGTAAGGGAAATGGCGGAATTATTGAAATTTTCCAAGAATTTTTGCATGAAGACAAATATGGATATGAATATGAATACCGGTATGCGCCTCAGATGACGTAATGTGCCATCTGCGCCACTAGATGGCGCCACATCCTCACTCATTTAAATGTCTCACAGTGATTTGATTCAACAGAGATTTCATAATTCATTCTTGCGGTATTTGCTTTAAATGATGTAAGGCAACAAGCACGCGTGTTTGCAGATCCCATCCGCACCCATTGAGCTGAAACGGTAGCACTGAATTTTTAATCTCAACAGTAGGCCTGTCATTTTCACAGTGACATGACCATGGACGTTGCTAGCAATTGAAATAATCCGGGGCTGTAGCCCAGACCAGGATTGGACTGGGAACCAAATTCGGCCCTAGCAATTTTCTCTGACGGGGGGGCGGGGGCGGGGGGGGTGCGCGATCGTAACACACCCTGGACCAACGACCGACGCGGCGTGGGGGGGGTGCGTGATCGTAACACACCCCGGACCGACGACCGACGTGGGGGGGGGGGGTATTTTTTATTTCACGGCACAGAGATCCGGGGCTATTCCCAAAAGATCCGGGGGCTATAGCCCCGAATGCCCAGGTCTAACAACGTCCATGCTCATTGAACCTCAAGGTGAGGATAGTGGTGCTGAGGCCAAGAGGAACATGGTTGAAGCATTCATCTCATTCATGAATTCATCCACTCACCCCTGCATTGGAGGTGGACATCAGGACTGTGTCCTACCTTCAGTCAAGCTCAGGTCTCTCTCTCTTTATCTCCCTCTGTCTCCCTCTTGCGTGTCTCGGTGGGGTGTGTGGTATGTGTCCCTAGTCCTGGCTGAGCAGCAGGGGGTCAAGAGGGTCCAAGATCCACAAT
>JAOPHQ010002912.1:0-102214 GCA_030340625.1 Merluccius polli
CTCTCTGTCTGTCTGCCGCCTGCCTGCCTGTCTGTCTTCTATCAGTCTCCTGCCTGTCTCTGTCTGCCTGCCTGCCTGTTTGCCTGCCTGTCTGTCTGCCTGCCTGCCTGCCTGTCTGCCGTCTGTCCTGTCCTGTCTGCCTGTCTGTCTGCCTGTCTGTCTGTCCGCCTGCCTGCCTGTCTGTCTGCCTGTCTGCCTGTCTCTGTCTGCTTTGTAACAGCTGGGGTCTGTTCTGTATGTTTTGGGCGTTCTGCTCACTGCTGACTTAAAACATCTGAACTGAAGAACGAAGCGCTAACCCCTGTTAGCATAGCTAGCACCGCTATGCTAACACGACTATGCCAGAACCCTGCTTGATTGCTAGCATTGCTATCCTAGCACGGCTATGCTGGCCCTTCTGCGCTAGCACGGCCATGCTAACCCTGCTGTGCTAGCACGGCCATGCTAACCCTGCTGTGCTAGCACGCCATGCTAACCCTGCTGTGCTATAACACTGCTGTGTTAACCGCTATGCTAATCCTGCTCATAGAGCAGCGATGAAAGATTTTATCGTATTGAGAGGATTACAGCGTCACGCCTCCATCCCAAAATGGTTTCTTATCTCTGAACCATATTTACACACAACACACACACACGCACACATGCACACGCACACACACATACACGCACACACACACACACACACCACACACACGCCACACGCACACGCACACACACAACCACCACCCACACACAACACACACACGCACGCACACTCTCCCTGGACCACTGCTCAGACATACATATTAAAGGCTGGTGTCCCGCTCCAATGCTCCACTTAGCTACCACTAGCACCCCCCTCTCTCTCTCTCTCTCTCTCTCTCTCTCTCTCTCCCTCTCTCCCCCTCTCTCTCTCTCTCTCTCTCTCTCTCCTTCTCCCTCTCTCTCACCCCTCTCTCTCCTCTCTCTCGCTCCCTCTCTCTCGCTCCTCTCTCTCTCTCTCTCTCCTCTCTCTCCCTCTCTCTCTCTCCCCTCTCTCTCTCTCTCGCTCTCTCTCTCCCTCTCTCTCTCTCTCTCCCCCTCTCCCTCTCTCTCTCTCTCTCTCTCTCTCCCCCCCCCCCCCCCCCCCCTCCTCTCTCTCTTCTCTCTCCCCCCCCCTCTCTCTCTCTCTCTCTCTCTTGGCATGGGGAACATTTCTGTACGTTGCCAAAGTGAGTGTGAAATAAAAACAAAAGTACGTTTAATTAAAGATGTACTAGAATGTGCAACATTGCAATCAAATATAGAAATATGAGTTAGTCAAATTAACTAACCCTATACAATATTATATATATATATATATATATAATATATATATATATATAATATATATATATATATATACTGTATATCCACATAAGTCAGGATAACTTAGTAATCACGAAGCAACAATAATTTATTTTAATAATTAATTTATATATGGTTTTTAAAGGTATGAGTTGTGTTTGTATGTATTAAAGGTATGAGTTGTGTTTGTATGTATTAAAGGTATGAGTTGTGTTTGTATGTATTAAAGGTATGAGTTGTGTTTGTATGTATTAAAGGTATGAGTTGTGTGTGTATGTATTAAAGGTATGAGTTGTGTTTGTATGTATTAAAGGTATGTGTTGTGTTGTATGTATTAAAGGTATGAGTTGTGTTGTATGTATTAAAGGTATGAGTTGTGTTTGTATGTATTAAAGGTATGAGTTGTGTTTGTATGTATTAAAGGTATGAGTTGTGTTTGTATGTATTAAAGGTATGAGTTGTGTTGTATGTATTAAAGGTATATGAGTTGTGTTTGTATGTATTAAAGGTATGAGTTGTGTTTGTATGTATTAAAGGTATGAGTTGTGTTTGTATGTATTAAAGGTATAGTTGTGTTTGTATGTATTTAAGGTATGTGTTGTATGTATTAAAGGTATGTGTTGTGTTTGTATGATTAAAGGTATGAGTTGTATGTATTAAAGGTATGAGTTGTGTTGTATGTATTAAAGGTATGAGTTGTGTGTATTATTAAAGGTATGAGTTGTGTTGTATGTATTAAAGGTATGAGTTGTGTTTGTATGTATTAAAGGTATGAGTGTTTGTATGTATTAAAGGTATGGGTTGTGTTGTATGTATTAAAGGTATATGAGTTGTGTTTGTATGTATTAAAGGTATGAGTTGTGTTTGTATGTAAAAAGGTATGAGTTGTGTTTGTATGTATTAAAGGTATGAGTTGTTTTGTATGTATTTAAGGTATGTGTTGTATGTATTAAAGGTATGTGTTTGTTTTATGTATTAAAGGTATGAGTTGTATGTATTAAAGGTATGAGTTGTGTTTATGTATTATAAGGTATGTGTTGTGTTTGTATGTATTAAAGGTATAAGTTTGTATGTATTAAAGGTAGAGTTGTGTTTGTATGTATTTAAGGTATGAGTTTGTTTGTATGTATTAAAGGTATGAGTTGTGTTTGTATGTATTAAAGGTATGAGTTGTGTTTGTATGTATTTAAGGTATGTGTTGTATATATTAAAGGTAGTGTTGTGTTTGTATGTATTAAAGGTATGAGTTGTATGTATTAAAGGTATGAGTTGTGTTTGTATGTATTAAAGGTATGTGTTGTGTTTGTATGTATTAAAGATATGAGTTGTGTTTGTATGTATTAAAGATATGTGTTGTATGTATTAAAGGTATGAGTTGTGTTTGTATGTATTAAAGGTATAAGTTTGTATGTTTAAAGGTATAAGTTTGTATGTATTAAAGGTATTAAGTTTGTATGTATGTATTAAAGGTATGAGTTGTGTTTGTATGTATTAAAGGTATAAGTTTGTATGTATTAAAGGTATAAGTTTGTATGTATTAAAGGTATAAGTTTGTATGTATTAAAGGTATAAGTTTGTATGTATTAAAGGTATGAGTTTGTATGTATTAAAGGTATAAGTTTGTATGTATTAAAGGTATAAGTTTGTATGTATTAAAGGTATGTGTTTGTATGTACAGTATATGTTTTTACGGTCTGTTCCCGTGGACGTCCTTCTCCTGTTACCCCACTCAGGCGTGTAGCTGCTGTGTGTAGTGCTGTGTGTAGCTGCTGTGTGTCGCTGCTGTGTGTAGCTGCTGTGTGTAGCTGCTGCGTTTCAGCACTTCAGCAGATTTGGAGGTTTCTACTTATTAGTCTTCAACATCTTTGTGTGTTTGTAATCTGTGGGATGTCTGATGTCTGTGAATGTCTGATGTCTCGGTGAAGTTGGCAGGTAGTTAAAAAGTGCAGCTTGGTTTCCACCTCATTATGTGTGCAGTGGGTGCGGCCTGTCTTCTCCTGGGAGCCGGGTCTGCCTCTCGGCCTCTCTGTGGCGAGCTGTCCTCACCGAGTCTGTCTTCTCCTGGAGCCGGGTCTGCCTCTAGCGGCCTCTCTGTGGCGAGCCCGTCCTCACGAGTCTGTCTTCTTCTGGGAGCCGGGTCTGCCTCTAGCGGCCTCTCGACGGCGAGGCTGTCCTCACCGAGTCTGTCTTCTCCTGGGAGCGGGTCTGCCTCTAGCGGCCTCTCGTGGCGAGGCTGTCCTCACCGAGTCTGTCTTCTCCTGGGAGCCGGGTCTGCCTCTAGCGGCCTCTCTGTGGCGAGGCTGTCCTCACCGAGTCTGTCTTCTCCTGGGAGCCGGGTCTGCCTCTAGCGGCCCCTCTGTGGCGACTGTCCTCACGAGTCTGTCTTCTCCTGGGAGCCGGGTCTGCCTCTAGCGGCCTCTCTGTGGCGAGGCTGTCCTCACCGAGTCTGTCTTCTCCTGGGAGCCGGGTCTGCCTCTAGCGGCCCCTCTGTGGCGAGGCGTCCTCTACCGAGTCTGGGCTCTGGGTTTTGGTTCCTTCTTAGATTCAAATAGTTTTCTTTTTGTTTTCTGATAATTTGGTGTCGTCTAATGAGGTTTGTGTCCGGTTGGCTCTGGTTGGGTTTGTGAACAGAACCGGTACCGGCTGGCGGGGGAGTGGCAGCTCTGGTCTCCCTGGAGAGGAGGGCTTTGTCATGGGGGCGTGTTTAAGGCTCATTGTCTTTTAGGTAATGAGAACATTTAAATGCTTTGAACTTTATCATTAGTGGGTATATCGTCCTCATTCGCTCGACATTATCTGGTGTTTTCCGTTAGCCTGGCAAGCCAGACCTACATCAGAAAGATGTAAGGTCTGGCGCAGCTCCATTGGCAGTGTGGGCGGATAAACGGTTGTCTTTCAAGTTCCCTCTGCACGCAATAGGATAGCGCTACAACCAATCAGAGCAACGAAGAAGGTGACGTAGTCAGAGCGACGGCTCTGACTACGTCAATAATCAAACTCAGAATACATCTTTATTTTCGAGGAAAGACTTCAGTGCCGTTCTTTGTTCTTTTCTCAAATAAATGTTAACTTCAAGTCTTGAAGAGTCGCGGCCAAAGCCGAGTGGAAAGACAGCCGTTCGCCAGCAGCAGCAGCCATTGTTTACCTTATGGGAGAGAAATTTACTAGTTATTTACTATACATTTAACAGAAATATATTCCTTATATTCTACCATTAAATAAGAATAGAACATTCATTTTTCTTGCCTATATGCTATAATGAACGATATAAGTTGCGGAAATCAGGGGTCCGCAAGTAATGGTGCTTGATTCTAAACAGAACAACAGATAAGAATAAATGCTGATGTTGGCCGTGAGCCGTATGACATGGGAAGGTTTGGTTAATGCAAACATCCCCCTTTAACTTATGGCCTGGTTTAGCGGTGGAGAGGGTTTGGTTTATCGTAACTGACGTCAAGGGACTGCAGACAGTATGGTTTCTTTGCACTATCTAGTAGTGTAGAGTAACTAAGGGATCCTTAGTAGGAATAAACAAATGAACAAGTCACATTCCAACCTGACAGGAAAGGGGTTAAAAGAAGATCTGTGGTGGAGCTCGGGAGTTCTTTGGCAAGACCAACTCAGAGTTCTGTTGTTACTTCTTGCAAGTGATAATAAAGTCTTATATCTTCAGACCTCGTCTCTCTCATCCTCTCTCTTCAGTTTAAGTGTTAGATGCGGTTTTTTCCACCTCATATTTGGCGTCACGAACAGATTGAAGAACAGAGATCCGCCGGCCGCTGGCTGGGGTCGAGGGACCGCAAGGGTCACAACAAAAACGGGTGGCCACCCAACTTTAAAAGGGTAAGCATTGTTCTTACTTATTAATTTAGTAAATTTGTGTGATCATTGTCTGCCCGATTCTAACGCCCAGTGGGTAGGTATTGTGGTCTCTCCAAAAAAGAACCAAAAGCATATAAAAGTAGAGAGAGAGAGAGAGTGACTTGGAATGAATTGACGCATGCATGCACACACAACTCTCAACACCAACACACTGTGATTTATATACATTATAGCGGAGTGGGGAAGCGATCCAGACGACCTTGTAGTTTTATTTTCAGTAAGCAGGGTAGAGACGACCTGTGTAGTTTTATTTTCAGTAAGCAGGGTAGAGACGACCTGTGTAGTTTTATTTTCAGTAAGCAGGGTAGAGACGACCTGTGTAGTTTTATTTTCAGTAAGCAGGGTAGAGACGACCTGTGTAGTTTTATTTTCAGTAAGCAGGGTAGAGACGACCTGTGTAGTTTTATTTTCAGTAAGCAGGGTAGAGACGACCTGTGTAGTTTTATTTTCAGTAAGCAGGGTAGAGACACCTGTGTAGTTTTATTTCCAGTAAGCAGGGTAGAGACGACCTGTGTAGTTTTATTTTCAGTAAGCAGGGTAGAGACGACCTGTGTAGTTTTATTTCCAGTAAGCAGGGTAGAGACGACCTGTGTAGTTTTATTTTCAGTAACAGGGTAAGACGACCTGTGTAGTTTTATTTTCAGTAAGCAGGGTAGAGACGACCTGTGTAGTTTTATTTCCAGTAAGCAGGGTAGAGACGACCTGTGTAGTTTTATTTTCAGTAAGCAGGGTAGAGACGACCTGTGTAGTTTTATTTCCAGTAAGCAGGGTAGAGACGACCTGTGTAGTTTTAGTTCCAGTAGGCAGGTAGAGACGACCTGTGTAGTTTTATTTCTAGTAGGCAGGGAAGAGACGACCTGTATAGATCTATTTTTGGTAGGCAGGGTAGCGACGTCCTGTATAGATCAGTTTATTGAATAAATAAAAGTCTGGGGCTGTAAGGGCTGAGACAACCGTTATTTTGTGATTAAAGGCGAGTTAGTGTTTTTTTCACTCAGGACCTTGCACGACAATTCGACCATTTTCGACACGCGATAAAAAGTTGCATAAGTCGTTTTCTTTCTGTATTCAAGCCGTGGTAGTGTTTTTTCACTCGGAGACTGGTACGGCCCGTTTTGTTTTATTTCTGTTAATTGTCATATAGATCTATGTTTGGGTAAGCAGGGAAGTTCCGGCCTGTATGGATCTGTTTTTAATGGCATAAAAGTAAAAAAGTCTGAGCTGAAAGGCTAAGTCAACCTTTGTTTTGTGATTAAAGGCGAGTTAGTGTTTTTTCACTCAGGACCTTGCACGACAAATTCGACCGTTTTCGACACGCTATAAAAAGTTGCATAAGTCGTTTTTCTTTCTGTATTCAAGTAGTGGTAGTGTTTTTTTCACTCTGAGACTTGTACGGCCCGTTTTGTTATATTATTCTGTCGCAGATAAATTGGAAAGACAGAGAAGTGCTGGAAAAGAGTATTGAAGCACCTCAATATTAGTAATAATAGTAATTGGTAACGCTTGATTTGCCTGAAGTAAATGTGTAAACCTTCCTGGATTCGTAGTACATAAGCCAACCCCGCTACTACATTAATAGTATAAGAGAGATAGAGAGCTTGGTGATCAGGAAGGGAGGGGGGGAGTAAGCCCCAGGCAGAGCAGAAGTGAGAAATCGCCAAAGGTGGGAGGGGGAGCACATTCCAATTGGCAGAGATAAAGAAAAGTTGTTAAACTAACGAGTAAAATAAGCTCAAATAAATTGTATTAAGAATAGTGTTTGTATACCTAGGGGTCAGGTAATAGGGTCGAGCAGAGTGGTTTGAGAAGCCTGTATAGAGAGCAGGGGTGAGAAGAGGAAGGAGGAGAACAGTGAGAAAAGGTGGGGTCGAGCAGCTCTGGGGGAGCCGCAATTCAGAGAAGAAAAAAAAGGAAAAGAGCGAGGCTAGAGGAGAAGTTAGGAATCAGAAAAGGTGGGGGTCGAGGAGGCAAAGAAAAAAAAAAAAAAAAGGCGGTTGGCCAGTCTATTATTTGGCGCGTAAGAAAATGAATGTGTATCATTAGGCCTAAAGCTAATTTTAGTCTATGTTTGTTCTTTTGCGACGGATATGTGAGAGACTGGAAAGGAAAAAGTAGAATAAAAAGCGGTTATAGATATTAATAAGTTGCGTGAGTGTGCTAAATATGCGTGAATGAAGTTACTTTGTATAAATTGAAGCTCTAAATATTATTAATGACAAGTGTCTAATTGTGGGAGTGACGACTCCTCATGTAAATATTGAAAAAAAGAGATTATATCATTTCTTGAAAATGTGAAACTGTTTTAGATTAAGAAGCTGCTGGCTGACGTAGAGAAAGACGTGCAAGGGCGTTGCAAATAATTCTCTAGGTCGGGGGGGCCACCTGGTTCCCCCTCCGAGTCAGAAGAGCATTGGGGACAGACTCTGCTCTCTCTGAAGTCACGTTAACAAGTGAACTGCGCATGTGAGAGGATTTAGGAGGAGCTACAAGTTAACACAGACGCGTGTCACGCCCCTACAGCACGCTTGGAACTGCAAGGGAGGAGAAGGCAGAATGAAGCCTAGTACAGATAAGTTCTGTTTACTAATTCATTACTTGATCATAAGTTATATTATTGAGACTTTTAAAATTATAAGAAATTACCAGGGTTAACAAAAAAGGAAAGGAAATAAATAAATTAAAAAGGGGAAAGAGAACAATTATATTAGAAATGGCTAGTAGGGATAAAAAACATACTAGGAAACATTACCTGATCATGAATTTATTATCGAGACTTTTAAATTCATAAATAACTACGTTAACAGATGTAATTACTGCAATAAAAAAGTGTTTTTGTGTAAAAGCTGATTGATTATTTTTTAAGTGCCAACTTGTCAGTAATATGAAGCAAGTTTGTTCAAAGAGACATTAAATCTCTGTTTTTCTTTATCATACACTTGCACGAGAACCGTAAGCAAAGGAGGGGACCTCCACGGCCGGGGGGCTCCTTTCCAAAGAAACATCTCAAACGTTCCGTGTGCATCTTGTCGTCGATTCATAAAATAATGCTTGTAAACAGATTTAGGTGATGACACAACACAGGCCATAGTTATTAGGCAGCCGATCGCCATAGCAACAACACTCTTAGTGGAAGGTGAAGAGATATCATCTACTACTACTACTTAGTGATAGTATTAGCACATCAACTCCTACAGGGGATGTGAGAACAATAACTACAACAAGGACAGTTTCTGAATCCACAACTATCAGGACCCTTATAAGCGAAGCTGTGGAGATAAGATTCTCTACAGATGTGTTATGAGTGAGAAGAAAAGAGAGGATAATATTAGGAATGTTCCAAAAAGAAGGAATACGGAGAAAGGCAGAGAGAAAAGTTAGAGAAGGGGTAAGAAAAGTTAGAGAAAGTGAAAGAAGGGAAAGAGAGAAACATGGTCAAGAGAGTGGGAGAGACCCATCCCTATACATGGACTGTTATAAAATAATTAGAAGAACAGTGAAAGAGTGGAGTAGTGATAGCGATTGTAATAGAGATGGAGACGAGGGGGGTAAGAAAGGAAGAAAGTTAAAAGAAAGTCAGATGAAGATGACAGCGGAGCGCAGTCCATGAGGGAGAGAGTTTCAGTGGGACTTCAGGGAAAGAAAAGGAGGGGGCCGAGCCTAGCAGCTGTAGATCAGCACAAGATCCCCTGGTGTTCGACTTACAAGAGGGACTTAAGAGATTGCAAAGGAAGACAAGAGCGCCAAAGAGTTATGCAGGAGTTTACCCTATACTACTACTACTACTAGTAGTAGTAATAATAATAATAATAATAATGATAAATACATTTTATTTGAAGGTGCCTTTTAAAACACACAAGGTCGCCTTACAGTGCAAAGTGGTAAAGGGACAACATGCTCAGTATGTCCCATGGGGATCGCAGGACTTAGAGGGGTTAGAATAAAAACATAATAAAGAAAGCGCTGTGAACATTAGAACAGTTGAAGGTCTGATGGGACATAGAAAGTACACATGTAGAGATCAATGGATGTATTAGTGTCTGTTATTTGTTTTCGTGTTTTCTCTGAATTTATTTTACAACTGTGTGTGTTAAAGTGTTTTAGTGTTTTGTGGGACAATTAGCAGACCAACAGCTCATTTAAGTTGGGTACTATTCATTTAAATCAAAAGTTATCTCCTCTACCGCTCGTCCACAGAAGTCCAGGGGTCAACCAGCGCTGGGGACTCGTGTAAGAGTTCAGGGAATTTCCTTCTCACCAAACTGAGACAGGAACCCGCCCTAAAAGGACCCTGCGGGAGCGCGGTAGGTTATTACAAGACAAAAACCTGATACGCAGTGTTGGTGTGTAACAATAAAGTCCATCGTTAGGTTGCTTAAAATACCTCCATAGTTTGGTGTTGAAACTGTTGAAAGAAAGTTGCTCTGGGTTGCCTAGGTCGAACAGGAGGTGTGTCTCCAAGGGGGGAGAGTGGACTGCATGGTATAAGTCCCGCCTCTGTTGTCATGGCGAGCCACATCTTGATTTTCATGTGTTTTGTCAAAATAGATTGCAGGTTGTTTAGTCTTTGTTTTAGTTGTTTGTGTTTTATTTGTTTAATTGTCAAATTGTTTTGGTCAGATAAATGTTCTCTGAAGATTTGCAATGACCTGGTTAAAGTGATCATTGAAAGGTACTTCAGCAATCTGCTGGGAAGGGATCTAATGCACAAGTTAGATTGTTTATTGACATTGGGAAGACTTGGGGTTTACCTTGCAAACGCCAACGCCTAATGCTGTTATGCTATGTTGAAAATCTTTATTTGTTAGCTTCGTCCATCACCACGTCAAAATTACAGCGTTAACACTGTGTGGTGTCTCCATTGCGCATACACAGGACTGCATGGATAGCTGTCATAGATATCTGTCTCTACTCCTCCACAGCCAGCTATCCAATGGGCTGAACATAAGAATCAGAAGGGATTTATTCCCATACACGGCGTCCTGCAACAGGCCAGTAGGGAAGGCTGGTTAGCCTATGACGGGTAAGATCCCACCTTGAAACCGCGGGACAACCTAAGACAGGCACAGTCACGAGTACTTGGCCAAGTCCTCTGAGCGCTGACTCACTTGATCATGAAGTGATGAGAAGATGAAACCATCCGAGGAGAAACCATTTGGGTTGAAAGGTGGAGGATAGGATAGATTCCGGCTTAAGCAGCGAATATGTGGCAATAACTAGGACAGGTCATTTTTAGGGTATATAAGGATTTGCGGTTTGTTTTCGGTATAGTGCATGATTTAAATTTGGTAACAGCGTGGTTTAAAAGCGGTTGATGGGAAACCCATATCATATCAAAATTTGGGTTTAGGATTTACTGGCTGCAATTTCCCTTTCTACTAGATTGGCTGTAGTTAAGGTTAAAGGGAATAGCACCTTAGGAGGGATACGGGCAGAAGGTAATTATTTAGCTAACTTGGCCTTAAAACAAGGTGTTGGATACTCATAATCAGCCATTGACAGAGGTGCATGGCATGGTGCTCATGGACATTTTGTTGCACCTACCTGGCTGGTACATTTTCTCATTAAAGATGCGCATGGTTTTCACCATGGCGCAAGGGGGGAGGTAATGAAGGAAATCAGAAAACAAGGTTTAAAATCAGAAAACAAGGTTTTTGGTCACCATACTTGCAAACAATGATTGATAATCAGCTCAATGATTGTGAAGTATGTGCGGAAAACTACGTATGAAAAACAAGCACTACTCCATTGGGACATATTCCCACACCCAGGGGACCATTTAGACATATGGTCTTGGACTATGTTGATATGATCGAAAGTGTATATGGTAAAAGGTACATGCTAATAGTCAATTGACAGATTCAGCAGATAGGTAGAAGCGGTCCCAATAAAAGATCAAAAGTGTGACTATTGCAATCAAGTTTTTATCTAGAATAGTCTTGCCAAGGTTTGAAATTCAATTAGAAATTAGATCAGACAATGGATCAGCTTTCATTCGGAAAACTGTGAAAAGTGTGGTGCAGCAGTCACACATCAAACAGCGATTGGGTTGTGTTTACCATCCCCAGTCACAAGGAACGGTGGAAAGAGTGAATGGGACATTCAAGCAATTAACATCTCTGCAAGTGAAAATTGAATTGGTAGATGCACTACAACTAACACGAATGAGTTATCGCATGCAAGCTAACAGAATGACCAGCTAACCGCGCATGAAATGCTTACGGGTCGACCCATGCTTTCACCTACATTTTGAGGGCCCCACAAGGGGCCCCCATTAGAACAATTATAAATAAAATTGAAAAAGTATATCAGACAACTGACTTCCATGCACAAGCTTGTATTCTAATAGGAGAAACAGAATTCCAGAGGTGGAGAAAACGACCCACCAAGGGGGGGTGGGACCAGGCGACCAGGTGTACCTAAGGGTGTTCCGGAGAAAGTGGAACGAGCCCAGGAGAGAAGGTCCATACAAAGTCACCAACACAACGCCAACAGCCATCGAGGTGGAAGGGAGGTCCACCTGGTACCACCTCAACCACAGCACCAAAGCCGCTCAACCAAGGACGAGGGAGGACCGCAAGGAGGAGCTGGGTGCAGGTGTACCCGGCAGTGACCAACCACCCCAGGACCAGACATAGACCGGCCTGGAACAACAGCCACATGATGATGCTGAGGCTGACGAGCATGCTGCTGATCCTCTGCGGGCTTTGGTAAATTCTACAGGCCCAGAGACGGATCCAGAGGAAGAGTGAAACAATAGAGCAGACCTGGACCAACCAGGAATCAAGTGGTATTACTAGAGAAAGCATGAATGTGTTGCAGAAAAGGCCAGCCCCGAGATTTTCGGGAATAGTTAAACATGCAAAGGAAAAAGGTCAGAAAATCAAGTTGCCTTATATGTTCAAATATATATTCAATTATATATTCAAAATGAGAATTATGAAGATGAGCAAATTACTCTTACTGTCATGATAGGTAGCCATACACCCAAAGTATAACTTAGTAACCTGGGGACAAGTTCAATGTACAATAGACATTCGGCAAGAACCAATGTACTGGTGTATAACAGTAGAATCAAGAGATCAATGGGATCAGGTAGTAGTGCGTATAAATTAGAATTAAAAAAGAGGTTTCCGCATGTAGAGTCAGAAATAATACTAGACTTAAAACCAAATGTAGAAGTCTCTTGTGTGACCAAGGACCAACGTGGTATAGTCAAAATAGATCCAAACCCAGTTACTGATAAAATAGATTCAACTTAAAATAATGATAAAATCGAAAATAATAATAACTTCTCAACAACAGGAGAACAAAACAATAAGAGCTATAATAAAAGGTTAAATCTGAGCGAAATCAACGTAAACTTAAAAAGAAAACCTTTGACCAATTGTATAATCAAGTAGGAGAAAATAGTTGGAATAAATGGGTGAAGTTCACTGGAAAACAGATAGATGCAGATAAATTGCTATTTATGTAGTAAAAATTGTCAAAGTGCATTATACGTAGTAAACTATGAACATGACTAGGAAGAACGCAGAACCCAGAGGTATACCAAGCATATACAAGGCCAGGAACGAAGTAGCTTCAGGATTTGAAGCTATCATGCCAATAATAGGACTAGTAAAAAACGCAGAATGGATTAACTACATTTATTATAATCAACAACGGTTTATTAACTATACGGATGATGCTCTATCCGCCCTAGGTGAACAGTTGAAAGCCACAAGCGCTGTGGCTTGGCAAAACAGGCAAGCATTAGATTGGCTCTTATGGAAAAGGGAGGAGTGTGTGAACTCATAGGCGAAATGTGTTGTACCTTTATCCCAAATAATACTTCACCGAACGGAACATTCACACTTGCCATGAATAAACTTAAAAAGCTAAGACAGGAGGTTAAAAACAATGCGGGACATGGGAATGATTGGATGTCATGGCTAGAACTGCGTATGGGTAAATGGGGAACAATATTGGCTCAAATAGGATTAGTTCTTTTGATTGTATTCACAATGATGGGATTGATTTTTTGTTGTTGTATTCCAGTACTAAGGTCCATGATAGAATCTAGGCTAAACAAACAAATGTTCCTTATGACCAAAGGCATAGTTGAGGAGAAAGGAATAGCATGGGAGTATATTGGGAACAAAAGCCAGAGTGCTTAGAGGGATGACGACGATATGGAAAGGGAGAGATCCAAGGTTTGACCTGGCCTCAAGGGGGCCCGCATGTGCACGTGCTAGAAACCTCTCCATGTGGGCCCTTGGTACGCAGAATGGACACTGAACTCATACCATAACCGGACATGAAGAGGCTGGTGACAGCTGGAGCAACGACTACAACACTGCCCAAAACCCCCCACATACATACAGCACACCAATACATGAAGATCACCTGATCATCCACGACCATGCATGTTGAAAGAATTGAGTTTTTATTTCTTCTTTTGTGTCACATACTTCCTGTAAGGATGACTTTTATTGCATGCTGAAAGTTTGTTTAATTTTGTGTAATGCATTCTTTGAAGTACTTATATGATGTTTGTCTAGGTCATGGTTTGTGGAGAGATAATGATGTCGATGTTTTTCACGACTTATATAGAAAACGACACATGCAAGGCTCTACTTAAATAACAGGCTGCTGCTTACATGACATGAATAACTGAATTCATTATGCTATGTGATTTACTACATTAACTTGTCATACTATTAAGGTGTTTTGAATTAATATGTATTTTGATATAGGCCTACGTATGCTAAAGGGTTTTAGGTTGACTTTTGATTTTTGTGTTGCATGTTTTTATATACGTTTATGTATTGTCCTTATGGGTACCAACTCAGAGGATCGAAAAACTTATAGGGTATCGCACATTTGGTAATCTTTTTTAACTTGCTTCATTGAAAGGCTCAGGTTGAAAACCCTGGCACAGGTTGAAATTCCTATGATGGTAATGAAAGCAAGATGTTTTTTCCAGGTAATCAAATGTGAATACTGTTCGTTTATCTAGCAGTCTGGCAAGTAGTTATCTGTAACTTTGGGTTATTAAGGTAAGGGTAGTTGACATTGGGACTTAGTAAGTCCCAAAGGGGGGATATATGGGAGAAATTTACTAGTTATTTACTATACATTTAACAGAAATATATTCCTTATATTCTACCATTAAATAAGAAAGAACATTCATTTTCTTGCCTATATGCTATATGAACGATATAAGTTGCGGGAAACAGGGGTCAGCAAGTACATGGTGCTTGATTCTAAACAGAACCAACAGATAAGAATAAATGCTATGTTGGCCGTGAGCCGTATGACATGGGAAGGTTTGTTAATGCAAACATCCCCCTTTAACTTATGGCCTGGTTTAGCGGTGGAAGGTTTGTTATCGTAACTGACGTCAAGACTGCAGACAGTATGGTTTCTTTGCACTATCTATAGTGTAGGAGTAACTAAGGGATCCTTATTAGGAATAAACAAATGAACAAGTGCACATTCCAACCTGACAGAAAGGGGGTTAAAAGAAGGGATCTGTGTGGAGCTCGGGAGTTCTTTGGCAAACCAACTCAGATTCTGTTGTTACTTCTTGCAAGTGATAATAAAGTCTTATATCTTCAGACCTCGTCTCTCTCAACCTCTCTTCTTCAGTTTAAGTGTTAGATGCGGTTTTTTCCACCTCACTGGTTGCAGGGGCTGGATGGGCTCGGAGGAGGCCCGACAGCTGGGCCGCGGAGGTAGCTCCTCGGAGGGCCTGGAACAGTCTGTAGGTACCCCCCTCCACCAGGGCGACGAGGCATGATCCCCCATCTCCTCCTGGAGCATGGGGCCTTGGGCTCCTGGTCCCCTGGCAGAGGGGCGGCTGGCCTGGGCTGCTCCAGGCTGGATCCGGGGGAGGCTAGCTGCAGACGGTTGCCGGTGGCGGTCGCTGCGCTGCCTCCCCGCTCCTCCGCTGGCCGTCGCTGCCGTTCAGGGGGAGCTGGTGCTGGGGTGGCTGTCCTCTGCCGCGGCTGGTGGCTCCAGTGCAGCTTTGGACAGCCCTTCCGTGTCCCGCCCTGGTCGGAGGAGCCCCACGTTGGGCGCCAGTGTGGCAGGGTCCCTCCTTACCACACGCCACCTAAGTGGCTTTCTTTGGGGCCCTCCGACACAGGACACGGGTAGATGTTGGTTCAAGATGTTTAATGGAGATTTCAGGTGGTATTCGCTGAGCTGATGTACAAACTGTCCTGACTGTGGCTCCTCCTGGAGTGTGTGTGTGTTGATGGCTGCTTTATCCTGGGTGCCATGATTGCTCTGCACCACAGGTGTGCAGCCCCACCCAGCCAGAGTCCAATCAGTGTGACTCAGGCCAGGTGAGGCTGTAAACCAGCCATCAACACACACACTCCACACACACCTCCACAGTCATGTTCTGACCTCAAGTTGAATGGACCCTCAGTGGTATCAGCCGACCAGCAGAGAGAGGACGGGTTCCAGTTCCACTCTCATCATGATATCAATTCATGATTATCCATGCGTTGTATTCAGGAAGTCACGTTGTGAATAAACTGCTCCAGAGAAAAACATGATTATGATGTGTCAGTGAAATTATTTATAAAATGTATATTGAGCTTCAAAGGTATAGTTAGCGATTCTGGGGAAAGATTGTTGATTTTATAAGTCAACACCAAAACAAATACACACTCCCCCCCCCCCCCCCCCCATTGGATTATGATCGATGACTATACTTTCGTGTTTTTTTCATGTAGTTTTCATGTACATATATTTAGTTATGAATTAATTAAATAGCATTGCTCTTGTACATTTATACTGATTTGTAATACTAGGCCTAATTAATTAAGTTTTGCAACTCATAGCCTAGCTTGTCTTGTTAGCCAGAATGCTATGTTACAGTGTTTCAAAACCAGTATTTATGGCTACAGGCTCAGTTTGACAGTTTGTAATTTATCAAATATTAGGTATTGGGTCATAAATAACAAACTGGAATTGGAATTTTGGAAACTTTATTGACAGCAAAAATGAAAAGAAACTGCTTCTAATATGTTCATTATAAATCACACAAAACCAAAACCCAAATGATGAACTCTAAAATATTGATATAAAAGACTGAAGTGATTATTATTTACAGGTAAGTGATATATTGTAAGAAAGATCTCGTTGAGGAATCGTCGAAAGCACATTGACGGCCGCTGTATTGATTTCTGTACTACAATAATCATATTAATCAACATTATATTAAAAATCTTTAACAATATTACTTCATAAAATTATTCATGAGTCAAGCAATTCCTCATTCAAATATTAAAGGCCATAATTTTATGGAATTATTAAAATGATTTTTCGATAATAATTATTTGATATATTATCATTAGAGTATACAATGATTTGATGTATATTTACACTTTTCTTACGGATTGATTCCTTTCAAAATAAATGTAATTATGAATGTTTTTGTGATTGATCAAACGTAGCATCTGAAGTTAGCTGAAGTCCCAAGCCTGCTGTAAGGATTATAAATGATGATCAATCCCCTCCTTCTGGTTTAGAAAAGATGACCATGAGAAGCCTCTTCATGATTACATGTTGACCCTAAACAGCAAGGAAGCACAAGTCAGGATTAAAACATTTATCACTAGATATCACTGTTAATATACTGTTACAATATGACTTACTGTCATGAAGTACTGTTACAATATTACTATTACTGTCATTAAGTACTGTTACCAACTTACTATTAGTGTGATGAAGTAGTTATAATATTACTATTAGTGTGATGAAGTACTGTTATAATATTACTATTACTGTCATTAAGTACTGTTACAATATTACTATTAGTGTCATTAAGTACTGTTACCATATTACTATTAGTGTCATGAAGTACTGTTACAATATTACTATTAGTGTCATTAAGTATTGTTACCATATTACTATTACTGTGATGAAGTACTGTTATAATATTATTATTGTGATGAAGTACTGTTATAATATTACTATTACTGTGATGAAGTACTCTTACAATATTACTATTACTGTGATGAAGTACTGTTATATTATTATTACTGTGATGAAGTACTGTTATAATATTACTATTACTGTGATGAAGTACTGTTATATTATTATTACTGTGATGAAGTACTGTTATAATATTACTATTACTGTGATGAAGTACTGTTACAATATTACTGTTACTGTGATGAAGTACTGTTACAATATTACTGTTACTGTGATGAAGTACTGTTACAATATTACTGTTACTGTGATGAAGTACTGTTACAATATTACTATTACTGTGATGAAGTACTGTTACAATATTACTGTTACTGTGATGAAGTACTGTTACAATATTACTATTACTGTAATGCTGTACTGTATCTATATAATCACCCTCCCACCCATCCTCTAAAACATTGTGATGTCACCAAATACTGACAATGTGTTGAGAGGTTGGGCCTCAGGAGCTGGACTCTGTTCCTCACTGTTCCCAGAGCTGCTGTGAGAACCTGGTAAGTAGCAGAACGTGAGGAGGAGAAGTCATGAAGTTATCTGGATCAACAGAGCTGTATAGTCCAGTGGGCTACATGTATCTAGATCAACATAGTAGTAGTAGTGGTAGTAGTAGTAGTAGTAGTGGTGTTAATCATAAGAGCAGGACTGCAGTAAAACACATTGAACTCACCAGCGAGTCGGTGTTTGGCTGAACCTAAGGATGAAGAGAAATGATGAGTGTGTAACAGTGGTAAACATCCTAATGTTATTATACGTCTACCAATCAGATGATAGTGTGGTAAACATCCTAATGTTATTATACGTCTACCAATCAGATGATAGTGTGGTAAACATCCTAATGTTATTATACGTCTACCAATCAGATGATAGTGATTCACTCACCGCTCCTCTTCTTGTACACAAAGACTCCAGCAACACCAGCAGCAGCAACAGCAGCGAGGACGAGAACAGCGATGATGATGGGGGTGGTGATGTCATTCTTGACCCCTTCAGGTAAACCAAGAAAAGAAAATGAGGTGTGTGATAATACTCCGTGTTGGACAGTCCTTCCATCACTTCACCACATATCTGCAGGTCAGTGTACAGACACATGCTGCTACACACATGATATATATATTCAGAATCTCCTGGAGCTCAGGGTCATGTGACCTGCCGCTGACACTGATCCTAGCCTTGTCCTCTCAGTACGACTCATTTACCCACAATCCAACGTGGTCCACCAACGTGGTCCGCTGTGTTTACCACGTGGCTTCAGGTGTGTCCAGGTAGACCAGTGGTTGTGATGAGGTCAGGTGGAGGTGGTGAGACAGGTGTTCCTACCTCCATCCCTTCCAGGGCCGGTCTTTCCCCAGTTGGTCCTGACGAGGGCCGGGTCCAGTCGGGTAGAGATGTCCTCGATGCCTTTCAGCTGGACCACACACTCGTACCTCCGCCAGTCCTCCCGTGGGACCGACGTCAGGTCCAGGTCCACGCTGACCTGGAAGGTCCCGTCGGGGTTGGGGAGGACCTCCCCATGGTCCACATGCTCATAAAGCTCATCGCCGTCTCTCCTCCAGAACACCACCACCCTTGTCAGGGTAGAAGCCTGTAGCATGGCACACCACTGGGGAGGAGGGTCTCCTCTGGAGGAGAGACACCTCAGGACGCTCTGGGGGGGGGGGGGGGGGGGGGGGGGGGGGGAAGAGAGAGAGAGAGAGAGAGAGAGAGAGAGAGAGAGAGAGAGAGAGAGAGAGAGAATATCATCCGTAAGAAAGTTACTTGAGTAAAAGTCATAAAGTGGCTCAAATAAAATGTACTTAAGTATCAAAAGTATTTCTGTGGGTTAAACTGTACTTAAGTATCAAAAGTATTTCTGTGGGTTAAACTGTACTAAAGTGTCAACAGTATTTCTCTGGGTTAAACTGTACTTAAGTATCAAAAGTATTTCTCTGGGTTAAACTGTACTTAAGTGTCAACAGTATTTCTGTGGGTTAAAGTGTACTTAAGTACCAACAGTATGTCTCTGGGTTAAACTGTACTTAAGTATCAAAAGTATGTCTCTGGGTTACACTGTACTCAAGTATCAACAGTATTTCTCTGGGTTAAACTGTTCTTAAGTATCAAATGTATTTCTC
The DNA here is from genome assembly GCA_030340625.1 of Merluccius polli. Lineage (NCBI taxonomy): Eukaryota > Metazoa > Chordata > Actinopteri > Gadiformes > Merlucciidae > Merluccius > Merluccius polli. The sequence continues at coordinate 19,287 of JAOPHQ010002912.1, forward strand.
TGGGTTAAACTGTACTTAAGTATCAAAAGTATTTATCTGGGTTAAACTGTACTTAAGTGTCAACAGTATTTCTGTGGGTTAAACTGTACTTAAGTATCAAAAATATTTCTGTGGGTTAAACTGTACTTAAGTATCAAAAATATTTCTGTGGGTTAAACTGTACTTAAGTATCAAAAGTATTTCTGTGGGTTAAACTGTACTTAAGTATCAAAAGTATTTATGTGGGTTAAACTGTACTTAAATATCAAAAGTATTTCTGTGGGTTCAACTGTACTTAAGTATCAAAAGTATTTCTCTGGGATAAACTGTACTTAAGTATCAAAACTTTCAAAAGTATTTCTGTGGGTTAAACTGTACTTAAGTTTCAAAAGTATTTCTCTGGGTTAAACTGTACTTAAGTATCAAAAGTATTTCTGTGGGTTAAACTGTACTTAAGTGTCAACAGTATTTCTCGGGGTTAAACTGTACTTAAGTATCAACAGTATTTCTGTGGGTTAAACTGTACTTAAGTGTCAACAGTATTTCTCGGGGTTAAACTGTACTTAAGTGTCAACAGTATGTCTCTGGGTTAAACTGTACTTAAGTATCAACAGTATTTCTCTGGGTTAAACTGTACTTAAGTGTCAGTAGTAACAGTAAACAGTACATATGTCGGGAGGGTCGTGGTCATAATCGTCACTAATTTCAGAACAAAGATTTAACATTTCCAAACGTTTTGGAATAAATCAAATAAAGGAAATGTTTATTTTGACAGTGAGAAACAAAGTCGGCTGTTAAAAGGAAATCAAACAGACGGCATCGCCTGTCCAGGCGTCTTTCCGACGGCGGCGGTTGAGTCAAATCAAATGAAGGAGCCGTTCTTAACTGAAGGGATTCGGCCAAAATGTGCTTTTCTGGGCGCGTCCCGGCGCTGTCCCCGTTAAAGAAACAAACAAGCAAACAAACAACGCGGAAAATAACCAAATGGGTTTTGTTTCTATTCAACAAGTGATGTCATCGGCGTATGTCCGAACACCGCGTTACCCCGGTAACAGCGACTACCGCGGCAAGCCTAGTACCTGGGCCCATAGATATATATAGAACACTAGATGTGTTACGGCGGAGTCTAGAACGTCCTCACAGGTCGGCCATCTTACTCCAGGCAAGACGGTCGACCACAGGCATCTCACCACAGGCAAGATCTCTGTACAGGGTGGGGGACTTCAACATGCAGCCTTTCTTATAGCCTATTTGTAATAGGAAATATTGTAATCTACCTATTTTAGAACCTTATTCTATTTTTTATTTTTTATTATTATTATTTTTTATTATGCAGTGTCATAACTACCTCTTTGACGTTTATAACAAACCAAACCGTTTGAAAATCGGATGAAATTTGAGCAAGTTCTGGTTATCTAAAAGTACATGTACCACTACAACACGTTATGGGGGACCGAGCCGCCTGGAGTAAGACGGCCGCCATGTGCGGACGTTCGACTCCGTTGGCCAGCAAGGCGGACGAGGCGTCTAGTGCTCTATATATATCTATGCCTGGGCCCACCGGGTCATGTGACTACCTGTTCTCTGCAGAGTGCTCTTCCCATAGTCCAGGTACTTCTTCAGCCAGGTAACACACTCCTTGTTGTAGTAGTTCTTATTGTATTCTAACAGAGCTCTATTCTGATCCAATCTCAGTTTGGTGATGAAAGCCTGTGGTGTTGGAGCGATCCATCTCAGGTTCTTCAGGTCCAACACTAGGAAGTCCTCCCCATCATAACCAAACTGGAGATAACCATCAGTGGTATCATCCTCATCATCCCACTCACAACCAGTCATCCTCTGATTCATGTGGACACCTGAGAGAGAGAGAGAGAGAGAGAGAGAGAGAGAGAGAGAGAGAGAGAGAGAGAGAGAGAGAGAGAGACCTTAACTGTCTGTCTGTAGATTAACTGTCTGTAGAATAACTGTCTCTCTGGAGGCTAACTCTGTAGGTTACCTGTCTGTCTGTAGGTTAACTGTATGGAGGCTAACTGTCTGTAGGTTAACTGTCTGTATGGAGGCTAACTGTCTGTAGGATAGCTGTCTGTCTGTAGGTTAACTGTCTGTATGGAGGCTAATTGTCTGTGGGTTAGCTGTCTGTCTGTAGGTTAACTGTCTGTATGGAGGCTAACTGTCTGTAGGTTAGCTGTCTGTCTGTAGGTTAACTGTCTGTATGGAGGCTAACTGTCTGTGGGTTAGCTGTCTGTCTGTAGGTTACCTGTGTGTCTGTAGGTTAAATGTCTGTAGAAAAACTGTCTCTCTGAAGGCTAACTGTCTGTAGGTTAACTGTCTGTCTGTAGGTTAACTGTCTGTAGATTAACTGTCTGTCTGGACTCGGTTAATTGTCTGTAGACAGTAGTAGGAGCTTAACAGTCTGTCTGGAGGTTGACTGTCTGTAGATTAACTGTGTCTGGAGGTTAAATGTCTGTAGGTTAAATGTCTATCTGGAGGCTAACTCTCTGTAGGTTGCCTGTCTGTCTGTAGATGAACTGTCTGTCTGGAGGCTAACTGTCTGACTGTAGGTTACCTGTCTGTCTGTAGATTAACTGTCTGGAGGTTAACTGTCTGTAGATTAACTGTCTGTCTGGAGGTTAGCTGTCTGTAGGTCAACTGTCTGTCTGTAGATTAACTGTCTGTCTGGAGGGTAACTGTCTGTCTGTAGGTTAAATGTCTTTAGGTTACATTTCTGTAGGTTAACTGTCTGTAGGTTAGCCGTCTGTCTGTAGGTTACCTGTCTGTCTGTAGGTTAACTGTCTTTAGAAAAACTGTCTATCTGAAGGCTAACTGTCTGTAGGTTAACTGTCTGTATGTAGGTTACCTTGTCAGTCTGGTGCTTAACAGTCTGTCTGGAGGTTAACTGTCTGTGTTTAGGTTAACTGTTTGTCTGTAGGTTAACTGTCTGTAGGTTAGCTGTCTGCCTGCAGGTGAACTCCTGTTGAGCATCCCATAATATGAGTAGTGATGAAGTAGTGTAAAGGTAACACTGTATATAAAGGATGATGTACTGCAGTATTACTGTGCAATAAACCACTACAGGGGGGTATACTACGAAGCTCGCTGAACATATCCAGGCTTTCTTGGGAAAACCTCGATTGCTAAATACGAAACTCGCGATCAGAGTTAAACGGTTCCACGAAGCTCACTTAAAGGTAAATTTGTCAAGCCAGGTTTTCCGCTTTAGGTTCAATGCGCGTTCACATAAAAAGGGCGTAACCCAACGTCAATACGTCATTCACCTTGACGCAATGGATCCGACGGAGCGAACACGGGCTGTATGTCACTTAGGAGGAGCAAGTAGTGATTATGAACTCATACGAGGAGTTTAAAAAGCAAATAACGGCAAGGGGCGATACAGTTGCCCATGCTGGCAACAAACAGCAGATTCTGTGAATGTGTAAGAATTGTTCGCCATTAATCCCAATACTCTCCCAATACTGGGATTAATGGCGAACAATTCTTACGCATATGATTGCAAAATGCAAAAGCAACCTCCAACTTGCTTTTTTGTGTAATTTAGGGAATTCCTTTCAAATACATCCTATATGTAAGAAACGTATTGCATGTGCTGGATGGTAGCGACGGTGGTGTGGTGGATTAGTGAGCTGAACGCCAGCGACCGGGGTTCATATGTTGCCTGTCCATCATCATGCCTTTTACCCTCATCTAGATTACCAAACTGGATAATTCCATAACATTAATGAATAAGTATTCCATATGACATAAGAAATATAACTTTTTTTTAATAAACTACACATACCCACTTCACTTGGGAATCGAACCCAGCACGCAGAATCTCAAGACTGACGCGCTACCGCCACTCTACCGCTCATTCACGTATACAGGTGTTTTCTTTTACCTGCAAGTTGATAACTTGCAACTTGACAGTTTGTGTTGGCAAAAAGTTGGGAAACACCACGAACATATTTAGCAGTGTATTTAGGGCAGCTACAACCTTGCGTATCGCAAGGCACCTTTTTGCTTATATGTTCGGCATCACCAACTGTATGCAAATATGTACCCGTGGCAAAACATCGCAGTGAAACACAGACACACTGCGCACGGCTTCTTTTTGTAGCATTGCCCTCATAAGGTCCAACAAGGACGACCAAATAGCGAATACCCTCTGATGAGAACCTGTATCTCTCATAAATACCCTCTGATGAGAACCTGTATCTCTCATAAAGAATATCCTCTGATGAGAACCTGTATCTCTCATAAAGGGATCGGATCTGTCCCGAAAGCGGCGCTGCAGCTTTAAGAAGCCGATCTAATCGGAAAGTCTTAGCTGAAAACCTCCTCCCGACCAGGTTTGGTTGCCAGCATAAGTTACCATGGTGATACAGCGACGCTAAAAGAGAGCGACTTTCGTAGGACAGCTAACCCAGGCTTTGAGCACAACATACCTCGCTAACCCACTAATCGAGCTTCGTAGTATACCCCCCAGGTCTCCTGAAGCTGCTGCATCACCTCATCCATCCCATAATATTCTGCTGACTGTCTCACCAGGACACTGCCACTGCTGCTCTGTGTGTGAGTGCTGCTCTAGGAGTATTATGGGATGCCAGTTTGTGTGTGTGTGTGTGTGTGTGTGTGTGTGTGTGTGTGTGTGTGTGTGTGTGTGTGTGTGTGTGTGTGTGTGTGTGTGTGTGTGTGTGTGTATAAACATACCTCCTGTCTGGTTGAAGCGCCGCTTCGCAATCTCAATGTTGACTTTGTTGTCCTGCTGGATACTCAGATAGTTTCCAGTTTCCTCCTCCAGGTATTGTGGGTTATCTCTGGTGAGCTGGTCCATCCAGGACTGTTTGAGTTCTGCTTTCTGGCTGTTGCTGTCATAGTGAATAAACTGAAGTTCATCCACCATCCCAACAGCCACAAACTCTGGGAAGTTTGAGACTCCAGACGACGCCGTGTGGAAATACTTCAGAGAGTGAATCACTGTAGATAGACAGACAGACAGACAGACAGGTTAATACTGTACATCACGGTCAGAGAGACAGGCACATGGCCCCTCCCAGCATATAGCCCCGCCCGCCCCCTGTCCCCTCCCAGCATATAGCCCCCCCCCAGCATGTAGCCCCGCCCCCTGTCCCCTCCCAGCATGTAGCCCCGCCCCCTGGCTACAGGTATTTCGGGAGGTTTAGTTTTAACTTTATTGACATGTCAACAGGTTACAGTACAACGCTGCCTGTCTAAACGCTTCAACTCAAACACAAACAGCTTCATTTTAATCTTGCATACTAACAGTGATTTGACATCGTTTCAACTTTCAACAATGTTTCATTCTTACCGTATCAGTATATTCCTTAATTCACCTGCGCATTTTAATTAAATACATATTTACATTGTTAAGGATTTGAAATCCAGAATGATTTACAGTGTTGTAATGTAACGAAGTACAAATACTTTGTTACTGTACTTAAGTAGAATTTTCACGTATCTGTACTTTACTTCGTTAATTATATTTCTGACAACTTTTACTTTTACTCCACTACATTTCCTCACTAAAATGTGTACTTTTACTCCGATACATTTCCCATAACCATCTTCGTTACTCGTTACTACAAAATAAAAATCGACTAAAAATTGGTGACCTACTTCCTGTTTATCAACCTCCAAGCGCGAAGAAAAAAAAAAACACCGCGCGCGACGTAGAAGAAGATCTGCTTTGGCCAATCATGGAAGCACCTGCAGCTGCGGCAGGTTCTGCTAATTCTCCGGTCACAAATGACGAGATTAACAGTGGCGACATCAACCGGTATTTTAACCCAAACTGAAAGTGGCTGTTGTTTACTGTTGCCATGGCGACATGTCTTTTCCCAGACTTAGTGGTTTTTGTGCGTGTGTGTGTCCAAACGCCACGGCTACACCGGCATGCTGCCAATACTCTAGGGCGGCCATTCGTCCGGCTTTAGGCCGGACTGTCCGGTTTTTCAAAGCCCTGTCCGGCGTCCGGACGCGTATTTGTCCTCCTTTTTGAGACAACCCCGCGGGTCATAGGTCCGCCCGCGGGTCATAGGTCCGTGGTGTGTTAACGATCGCGCGCGCGCGCGGTGTGTTACTATTGCGCGCCCCCCCGCCCCCCCACGTCGGCCGTAGGTCCGCGGTGTGTTCATATCTCCCCCCCCCCCCCCCCGGGCTGAGGTGTCCTCCTTTTCAACAACTCATAAATGGTCGCCCTACAATACTCTGATAGGACGTCACAGTGTGATTAAGGTGTTTACATGTCTACAGTAATGCCAATAAGACTGGAATACTCCACATGTCTTCATTCAGTATTGATTACTCCCACTATGGGAATGCTGTTTACATGGCAGTGTGTTAATCTGAGTATTGTCTTCATCAGGTTAACATCAGTCCAGTGTTGTCTTATGTGTACGACTTATATTTATTGTTATTTATTTAATTGTAATGTTGAAAAAGTTGAAGCCTCTCCCCTGTACTGTACCTGGATATTACAGGAGCCAAAATACATTTCATAATCACAATTCTAACTGCTCACTTTGTTTAAAATACGTTTACTTCTAATACTTAAGTACATTTTATATCAGAAAATTACTTGTAGTACTTAAGTACAGTAAATGTCAGGTACTTTCAGACTTTTACTCAAGTAATATTCTAAAGGGTGACTTTTACTTCTACCAAAGTCATTTTCTGGTAAGATACTTGTACTTTGATTCAAGTATCGCTTTCAAGTACTTTATACAAGACTGATGATTTATAGTGAGATTAAATGTGTCTTCTGTCGATAAGGTGAACATTTATGTAATGCTTTTCTTGTCAAACACTCGTATTGTATTGAAATATAAATATCTATGATCATATGAATTGATAAATAGTTCAAGTTCAGTTCAGTTCAGGACCCAACAATATGAATGTGGTCCTGAAATAGCTGCGAATGAAACATCTGAGTGTTAAAAAAATAAAATACTTGATTAAAAATTAAAAACTAGACATGAATCGGCTGTGAACTGGACGTTAATGTCCGTCAGTACCGATCAGAATTGACGGTAACTTTCATCATAAGTTTCACTTTCGTTTCGTCACTTCGGACCCAAAAATAAAGTCGGTCGGAACACAACACAAAATAATTTCTCATAATGGTTTAAATAGTGGAACAAGTCAGTTATGAATCCTCTTGTGGATTCATTGGCCACATTTGAGACCGCACACCAAACGCATTTTCCGATGACGCAGGAAATATAAGGCCAGTAAAAACCCGAGTGTCTTCAGGAACCGAAGACAGTTGTGACCCAGAAGACAGACTGTGAAGCAGTCTCACCTGAAGAGACACCGTGACAGAGTCCCAGCAGCACGACTAGTCCTCCTGCCTTCATCCTGCCGTCTCCACAGCAACACACCTGATGAGGAGACGTGGTGGAGCAGCGGGCTGCTGCTGTCTGAGCACAACAACACTACCGCACAGCACATATAGGGACGGCCTCAGCCAATAGAAACCCAGGAAGGCTGCAGCGTCATCAGTTTCCAGGTGAAGCGGAACCACGACGGTCAAGTGAAAATAACACGAACACGCAGTTATAGGAGTCATCTTTAGTGTCACTTTTGATTCATTTGCGTCGAGTTCATGCGATATTGAGCCTACACAGACATTAGTGTGTGTGTGTGTGTGTGTGTGTGTGTGTGTGTGTGTGTGTGTGTGTGTGTGATGAGCTTCCTCACTAGCGTCCTGAGATCACATGTCTGACAACCAAACCCCAGAGCTTTCTGTTTTACTCTGAGAACAAGGGTTGATATAGTACTTGTACTCAAGTCTTGGTCTCCAGTACTTTATACATCTCTGACCACAGGTGTGCAGCCCCACCCAGCCAATCAGTCTGACTCAGGCCAGGTGAGGCTGTAAACCAGCCAGCAACAGCACACACTCCACATATCCCCAACACCAAATCCCCCCCCCATCCAAGCAAACACACACACACACACACACACACACACACACACACACACACACACACACACACACACACACACACACACACACACACACACACACACACACACACACACACACAAAACGGACTCTTTTAAGGGTTGCCATACCTAAAAAAATATAAACACAACCCCCCAAACCCCACTACCTCCACAGTGTCACACGCCAACCCCACCCTCCCCCTCCGTCCCGGAGACCGGAGGCCTGGGGCTGCTGCTCCATCTGGCGGAGGTGTCTCTGGGCTGGCTGGTTGCAGGGGCTGGCTGGATGGGCTCGGAGGAGGCCCGACAGCTGGGCCGCGGAGGTAGCTCCTCGGAGGGCCTGGAACAGTCTGTAGGTACCCCCCTCCACCAGGGCGACGAGGCATGATCCCCCATCTCCTCCTGGAGCATGGGGCCTTGGGCTCCTGGTCCCCTGGCAGAGGGGCGGCTGGCCTGGGCTGCTCCAGGCTGGATCCGGGGGAGGCTAGCTGCAGACGGTTGCCGGTGGCGGTCGCTGCGCTGCCTCCCCGCTCCTCCGCTGGCCGTCGCTGCCGTTCAGGGGGAGCTGGTGCTGAGGTGGCTGTCCTCTGCCGCGGCTGGTGGCTCCAGTGCAGCTTTGGACAGCCCTTCCGTGTCCCGCCCTGGTCGGAGGAGCCCCACGTTGGGCGCCAGTGTGGCAGGGTCCCTCCTTACCACACGCCACCTAAGTGGCTTTCTTTGGGGCCCTCCGACACAGGACACGGGTAGATGTTGGTTCAAGATGTTTAATGGAGATTTCAGGTGGTATTCGCCGAGCTGATGTACAAACTGTCATGACTGTGGCTCCTCCTGGAGTGTGTGTGTGGTGATGGCTGCTTTATCCCGGGTGCCATGATTGCTCTGCACCACAGGTGTGCAGCCCCACCCAGCCAGAGTCCAATCAGTGTGACTCAGGCCAGGTGAGGCTGTAAACCAGCCAGCAACACACACACTCCACATACACCTCCACAGTCATGTTCTGACCTCAAGTTGAATGGACCCTCAGTGGTATCAGCCGACCAGCAGAGAGAGGACGGGTTCCAGTTCCACTCTCAGAATGATATCAATTCATGATTATCCATGCGTTGTATTCAGGAAGTCATGTTGTGAATAAACTGCTCCAGAGAAAAACATGATTATGATGTGTCTGTGAAATTATTTATAAAATGTATATTGAGCTTCAAAGGTATAGTTAGCGATTCTGGGGAAAGATTGTTGATTTTATAAGTCAACACCAAAACAAATACACACAAATACCCCATTGGATTATGATCACTGACTATACTTTCGTGTTTTTTTCATGTAGTTTTCATGTACATATATTTAGTTATAAATTAATTAAATAGCATTGCTCTTGTACATTTATACTGATTTGTAATAATAATTAAGTTTTGCAACTCATAGCCTAGCTTGTCTTGTTAGCAAGAATGCTATGTTACAGTGTTTCAAAACCAGTATTCATGGCTACAGGCTCAGTTTGACAGTTTGTCATTTATCAAATATTAGGTTTTGGGTCATAAATAACAGACTGGAATTGGAATTTTGGAAACTTTATTGACAGCAAAAATGAAAAGAAACTGCTTCTAATATGTTCATTATACATCACACAAAAAAATGATGAACTCTAAAATATTGATATAAAAGACTGAAGTGATTATTATTTACAGGTAAGTGATATATTGTGAGAAAGATGTCGTTGAGGAATCGTCGAAGCACATCGACGGCCGCTGTATTGATTTCTGTACTACAATAATTATAGTAATCAACATATTAAAAATCTTGAACATTAATATTACTTCATAAAATCATTCATAAGTCAAGCAATTCCTCATTCAAATATTAAAAGTCATAATTTAATGGAATTATTAAAATGATTTTTCGATAATAATTATTTGATATATTATCATTAGAGTATACAATGATTTGATATATATTTACACTTTTCTTACAGATTGATTGCTTTCAAAATAAATGTAATTATGAATGTTTTTGTGATTTATCAAACGTAGCATCTGAAGTTAGCTGAAGTCCCAAGCCTGCTGTAAGGATTATAAATGATGATCAATCCCCTCCTTCTGGTTTAGAAAAGATGACCATGAGAAGCCTCTTCATGATTACATGTTGACCCTAAACAGCAAGGAAGCACAAGTCAGGATTAAAACATTTATCACTAAAGATATCACTGTTAATATACTGTTACAATATGACTTACTGTCATGAAGTACTGTTACAATATTACTATTACTGTGATGAAGTACTGTTATAATATTACTATTAGTGTGATGAAGTAGATATAATATTACTATTACTGTGATGAAGTACTGTTATAATATTACTATTACTGTGATGAAGTACTATTACAATATTACTATTACTGTGATGAAGTAGTTATAATATTACTATTAGTGTGATGAAGTACTGTTATAATATTACTATTAGTGTCATTAAGTACTGTTACCATATTACTATTACTGTGATGAAGTACTGTTATAATATTACTATTACTGTGATGAAGTACTGTTATAATATTACTATTACTGTAATGCTGTACTGTATCTATATAATCACCCTCCCACCCATCCTCTAAAACATTGTGATGTCACCAAATACTGACTATGTGTTGAGAGGTTGGGCCTCAGGAGCTGGACTCTGTTCCTCACTGTTCCCAGAGCTGCTGTGAGAACCTGGTAAGTAGCAGAACGTGAGGAGGAGAAGTCATGAAGTTATCTGGATCAACAGAGCTGTATAGTCCAGTGGGCTACATGTATCTAGATCAACATAGTAGTAGTAGTAGTAGTAGTAGTAGTAGTAGCAGTAGTAGTAGTATAGTAGTAGTAGTAGTGGTATAGTAGTAGTAGTAGTAGTAGTAGTAGTAATAGTAGTAGTAGTGTTAATCATAAGAGCAGGACTGCTGTAAAAACACATTGAACTCACCAGCGAGTCGGTGTTTGGCTGAACCTAAGGATGAAGAGAAATGATGAGTGTGTAACAGTGGTAAACATCCTAATGTTATTGTACGTCTACCGATCAGATGATAGTGTGGTAAACATCCTAATGTTATTATACGTCTACCAATCAGATGATAGTGTGGTAAACATCCTAATGTTATTATACGTCTACCAATCAGATGATAGTGTGGTAAACATCCTAATGTTATTATACGTCTACCAATCAGATGATAGTGTGGTAAACATCCTAATGTTATTATACGTCTACCAATCAGATGATAGTGTGGTAAACATCCTAATGTTATTATACGTCTACCAATCAGATGATAGTGTGATTCACTCACCGCTCCTCTTCTTGTACACAAAGACTCCAGCAACACCAACAGCAGCAACAGCAGCGAGGATGAGAACAGCGATGATGATGGGGGTGGTGATGTCATTCTGGACCCCTTCAGGTAAACCAAGAAAAGAAAATGAGGTGTGTGATAATACTCCGTGTTGGACAGTCCTTCCATCACTTCACCACATATCTGCAGGTCAGTGTACAGACACATGCTGCTACACACATGATATATATATTCAGAATCTCCTGGAGCTCAGGGTCATGTGACCTGCCGCTGACACTGATCCTAGCCTTGTCCTCTCAGTACGACTCATTTACCCACAATCCAACGTGGTCCACCAACGTGGTCCGGTGTGTTTACCACGTGGCTTCAGGTGTGTCCAGGTAGACCAGTGGTTGTGATGAGGTCAGGTGGAGGTGGTGAGACAGGTGTTCCTACCTCCATCCCTTCCAGGGCCGGTCTTTCCCCAGTTGGTCCTGACGAGGGCCGGGTCCAGTCGGGTAGAGATGTCCTCGATGCCTTTCAGCTGGACCACACACTCGTACCTCCGCCAGTCCTCCCGTGGGACCGACGCCAGGTCCAGGTCCACGCTGACCTGGAAGGTCCCGTCGGGGTTGGGGAGGACCTCCCCATGGTCCACATGCTCATAAAGCTCATCGCCGTCTCTCCTCCAGAACACCACCACCCTGTCAGGGTAGAAGCCTGTAGCATGGCACACCACTGGGGAGGAGGGTCTCCTCTGGAGGAGAGACACCTCAGGACGCTCTGGGGGGGGGGGGAGGGAGGGGGGGGAGAGAGAGAGAGAGAGAGAGAGAGAGAGAGAGAGAGAGAGAGAGAATATCATCCGTAAGAAAGTCACTTGAGTAAAAGTCATAAAGTAGCTCAAATAAAATGTACTTAAGTATCAAAAGTATTTCTGTGGGTTAAACTGTACTTAAGTATCAAAAGTATTTCTGTGGGTTAAACTGTACTTAAGTATCAAAAGTATTTCTGTGGGTTAAACTGTACTTAAGTATCAAAAGTATTTCTGTGGGTTAAACTGTACTTAAGTATCAACAGTATTTCTGTGGGTTAAACTGTACTAAAGTGTCAACAGTATTTCTGTGGGTTAAACTGTACTTAAGTATCAACAGTATTTCTGTGGGTTAAACTGTACTTAAGTATCAACAGTATTTCTCTGGGTTAAACTGTACTTAAGTGTCAGTAGTAACAGTAAACAGTACATATGTCGGGAGGGTCGTGGTCATAATCGTCACTAATTTCAGAACAAAGATTTAACATTTCCAAACGTTTTGGAATAAATCAAATAAAGGAAATGTTTATTTTGACAGTGAGAAACAAAGTCGGCCGTTAAAAGGAAATCAAACAGACGGCATCGCCTGTCCAGGCGTCTTTCCGACGGCGGCGGTTGAATCAAATCAAATGAAGGAGCCGTTCTTAACTGAAGGGATTCGGCCAAAATGCGCTTTTCTGGGCGCGTCCCGGCGTTGTGCCCGTTAAAGAAACAAACAAGCAAACAAACAACGCGGAAAATAACCAAACGGGTTTTGTTTCTATTCAACAAGTGATGTCATCGGCGTATGTCCGAACACCGCGTTGCCCCGGTAACAGCGACTACCGCGGCAAGCCTAGTACCTGGGCCCATAGATATATATAGAACACTAGATGTGTTACGGCGGAGTCTAGAACGTCCTCACAGGTCGGCCATCTTACTCCAGGCAAGACGGTCGACCACAGGCGTCTCACCACAGGCAAGATCTCTGTCCAGGGTGGGGGACTTCAACATGCAGCCTTTCTTATAGCCTATTTGGAACAGGAAATATTGTAATCTACCTATATTAGAACATTATTCTATTTTTTATGTATTATTTTTTATTATGCAGTGTCATAACTACATCTTTGACGTTTATAACAAACCAAACCGTTTGAAAATCGGATGAAATTTGAGCAAGTTCTGGTTATCTAAAAGTACCACTACAACACGTTATGGGGGACCGAGCCGCCTGGAGTAAGATGGCCGCCATGTGCGGACGTTCGACTCCGTTGGCCAGCAAGGCGGACGAGGCGTCTAGTGCTCTATATATATCTATGCCTGGGCCCACCGGGTCATGTGACTACCTGTTCTCTGCAGAGTGCTCTTCCCATAGTCCAGGTGCTTCTTCAGCCAGGCAACACACACCTTGTTGTAGTAGTTCTTATGGTATTCTAACTGAGCTCTATTCTGATCCAATCTCAGTTTGGTGATGAAAGCCTGTGGTGTTGGAGCGATCCATCTCAGGTTCTTCAGGTCCAACACTATGAAGTCCTCCCCATCATAACCATACTGGTCATAACCATCAGTGGTATCATCCTCATCATCCCACTCACAACCAGACATCCTCTGAAACATGTGGACACCTGAGAGAGAGAGAGAGAGAGAGAGAGAGAGAGAGAGAGAGAGAGAGAGAGAGAGAGAGAGAGAGAGAGAGAGAGAGAGAGAGAGAGAGAGAGAGAGAGAGACCTTAACTGTCTGTCTGTAGATTAACTGTCTGTAGAATAACTGTCTCTCTGGAGGCTAACTCTCTGTATGTTACCTGTCTGTCTGGAAGCTAATTGTCTGTAGGTTAGCTGTCTGTCTGTAGGTTACCTGTCTGTCTGTAGGTTAGCCGTCTGTCTGTAGGTTACCTGTCTGTCTGTAGGTTAACTGTCTGCAGAAAAACTGTCTCTCTGAAGGATAACTGTCTGTAGGTTAACTGTCTGTCTGGTGCTTAACAGTCTGTCTGGAGGTTACCTGTCTGTAGGTTACCTGTGAACTATCTGTAGGTTACCTGTCTGTCTGGAGGCTAACTGTCTGTGTTTAGGTTAACTGTTTGTCTGGAGGTTAACTGTCTGTAGGTTACCTGTCTGCCTGCAGGTGAACTCCTGTTGAGCATCCCATAATATGAGTAGTGATGAAGTAGTGTAAAGGTAACACTGTATATAAAGGATGATGTACTGCAGTATTACTGTGTAATAAACCACTACAGGTCTCCTGAAGCTGCTGCATCACCTGATCCATCCCATAATATTCTGCTGACTGTCTCACCAGGACACTGCTGCTCTGTGTGTGAGTGCTGCTCTAGGAGTATTATGGGATGCCAGTGTGTGTGTGTGTGTGTGTGTGTGTGTGTGTGTGTGTTTGCGTGTGTGTGTGTGTGTGTGTGTGTGTGTGTGTGTGTGTGTGTGTGTGTGTGTGTGTGTGTGTGTGTGTGTGTGTGTGTGTGTGTGTGTGTGTGTGTGTGTGTATAAACATACCTCCTGTCTGGTTGAAGCGCCGCTTCACAGTCTCAATGTTGACTTTGTTGGTCTGCTGGGCCCTCAGATAGATTCCAGTGTTCCTCTCCAGGTATTGTGGGTCATCTCTGGTGAGCTGGTCCATCCAGGACTGTTTGAGTTCTGCTTTCTGGCTGTTGCTGTCATAGTAAATAAACTGAAGTTCATCCACCATCCCAACAGCCACAAACTCTGGGAAGTTTGAGACTCCAGACGACGCCGTGTCGAAATACTTCAGAGAGTGAATCACTGTAGACAGACAGACAGACAGACAGACAGACAGACAGACAGACAGGTTAATACTGTACATCACGGTCAGAGAGACAGGCACATGCCCCCTCCCAGCATATAGCCCCGCCCCATGGCTACAGGTATTTCGGGAGGTTTTGTTTTAACTTTATTGACATGTCAACAGGTTACAGTACAACGCTGCCGTCCAAACGCTTCAACTAAAACACAAACAGCTTCATTTTAATCTTGCATACTAACAGTGATTTGACATCGTTTCAACTCAATGTTTCATTCTTACCGTATCAGTATATTCCTTAATTCACCTGCGCATTTTAATGACATACATATTTACATTGTTAAGGATTTGAAATCCAGAATGATTTATAGTGAGATTAAATGTGTCTTCTGTCGATAAGGTGAACATTTAATGTGTAATGCTTTTCTTGTCAAACACTCGTATTGTATTGAAATATAAATATCTATGATCATATGAATTGATAAATAGTTCAAGTTCAGTAGGATCCAACAATATGAATGTGGTCCTGAAATAGCTGCGAATGAAACATATCTGAGTGTTGATAAAATAGTTGATTAAAAATGAAAAACTAGACATGAATCGGCTGTGAACTGGACGTTAATGTCCGTCGGTACCGACCAGAATTGACGGTAACTTTCATCATAAGTTTCACTTTCGTTTCGTCACTTCGGACCCAAAAATAAAGTCGGTCGGAACACAACGCAAAATCATTTCTCATAAAATGGTTTAAATAGCGGAACAAGTCAGTTATGAATCCTCTTGTGGATTCATTGGCCACATTTGAGCTCGCACACCAAACGCATTTTGCGATGACGCAGGAAATATAAGGCCAGTAAAAACCCGAGTGTCTTCAGGAACCGAAGACAGTTGTGACCCAGAAGACAGACTGTGAAGCAGTCTCACCTGAAGAGACACCGTGACAGAGTCCCAGCAGCACGACTAGTCCTCCTGCCTTCATCCTGCCGTCTCCACAGCAACACACCTGATGAGGAGACGTGGTGGAGCAGCGGGCTGCTGCTGTCTGAGCACAACAACACTACCGCACAGCACATATAGGGACGGCCTCAGCCAATAGAAACCCAGGAAGGCTGCAGCGTCATCAGTTTCCAGGTGAAGCGGAACCACGACGGTCAGGTGAAAATAACACGAACACGCAGTTATAGGAGTCATCTTTAGTGTCACTTTTGATTCATTTGCGTCGAGTTCATGCGATATTGAGCCTACACAGACATTAAAGTGTGTGTGTGTGTGTGTGTGTGTGTGTGTGTGTGTGTGTGTGTGTGTGTGTGTGTGTGTGTGTGTGTGTGTGTGTGTGTGTGTCTTCCTCACTAGCGTCCTGAGATGATCACATGTCTGACAGCCAAACCCCAGAGCTTTCTGTTTTACTCTGAGAACAAGGGTTGATATAGTACTTCTACTCAAGTCTTGGTCTCCAGTACTTTATACATCTCTGACCACAGGTGTGCAGCCCCACCCAGCCAATCAGTCTGACTCAGGCCAGGTGAGGCTGTAAACCAGCCAGCAACAGCACACACTCCACATACACCTCCACATATCCCCAACACCAAATCCCCCCCCATCCCCCATCCAAGGAAACAGGAAAAAAAGAAAACACACACACACACACACACACACACACACACACACACACACCTCTCTCAACAGGGTTACCATACCTACAAAAAAAACAGACTCTTTTCAGGGATGCCATACCTAAAAAATATATATAAACACAACCCCCCCCCCAAACCCCACTACCTCCACAGTGTCACACGCCAACCCCACCCTCCCCCTCCGTCCCGGAGACCGGAGGCCTGGGGCTGCTGCTCCATCTGGCGGAGGTGTCTCTGGGCTGGCTGGTTGCAGGGGCTGGCTGGATGGGCTCGGAGGAGGCCCGACAGCTGGGCCGCGGAGGTAGCTCCTCGGAGGGCCTGGAACAGTCTGTAGGCACCCCCCTCCACCAGGGCGACGAGGCATGATCCCCCATCTCCTCCTGGAGCATGGGGCCTTGGGCTCCTGGTCCCCTGGCAGAGGGGCGGCTGGCCTGGGCTGCTCCAGGCTGGATCCGGGGGAGGCTAGCTGCAGACGGTTGCCGGTGGCGGTCGCTGCGCTGCCTCCCCGCTCCTCCGCTGGCCGTCGCTGCCGTTCAGGGGGAGCTGGTGCTGAGGTGGCTGTCCTCTGCCGCGGCTGGTGGCTCCAGTGCAGCTTTGGACAGCCCTTCCGTGTCCCGCCCTGGTCGGAGGAGCCCCACGTTGGGCGCCAGTGTGGCAGGGTCCCTCCTTACCACACGCCACCTAAGTGGCTTTCTTTGGGGCCCTCCGACACAGGACACGGGTAGATGTTGGTTCAAGATGTTTAATGGAGATTTCAGGTGGTATTCGCTGAGCTGATGTACAAACTGTCCTGACTGTGGCTCCTCCTGGAGTGTGTGTGTTGATGGCTGCTTTATCCTGGGTGCCATGATTGCTCTGCACCACAGGTGTGCAGCCCCACCCAGCCAGAGTCCAATCAGTGTGACTCAGGCCAGGTGAGGCTGTAAACCAGCCAGCAACACACACACTCCACATACACCTCCACAGTCATGTTCTGACCTCAAGTTGAATGGACCCTCAGTGGTATCAGCCGACCAGCAGAGAGAGGATGGGTTCCAGTCCCACTCTCATAATGATATCAGTTCATGATTATCCATGCGTTGTATTCAGGAAGTCATGTTGTGAATAAACTGCTCCAGAGAAAAACATGATTATGATGTGTCAGTGAAATTATTTATAAAATGTATATTGAGCTTCAAAGGTATAGTTAGCGATTCTGGGGAAAGATTGTTGATTTTATAAGTCAACACCAAAACAAATACACACAAATACCCCATTGGATTATGATCACTGACTATACTTTCGTGTTTTTTTCATGTAGTTTTCATGTACATATATTTAGTTATAAATGAATTAAATAGCATTGCTCTTGTACATTTATACTGATTTGTAATAATAATTAAGTTTTGCAACTCATAGCCTAGCTTGTCTTGTTAGCAAGAATGCTATGTTAAAGTGTTTCAAAACCAGTATTTATGGCTACAGGCTCAGTTTGACAGTTTGTCATTTATCAAATATTAGGTTTTGGGTCATAAATAACAGACTGGAATTGGAATTTTGGAAACTTTATTGACAGCAAAAATGAAAAGAAACTGCTTCTAATATGTTCATTATAAATCACACAAAACCAAAACCCAAATGATGAACTCTAAAATATTGATATAAAAGACTGAAGTGATTATTATTTACAGGTAAGTGATATATTGTAAGAAAGATCTCGTTGAGGAATCGTCGAAGCACATCGGCGGCCGCTGTATTGATTTCTGTACTACAATAATCATAGTAATCAACATTATATTAAAAATCTTGAACATTAATATTACTTCATAAAATTATTCATGAGTCAAGCAATTCCTCATTCAAATATTAAAGGCCATAATTTTATGGAATTATTAAAATGATTTTTCGATAATAATTATTTGATATATTATCATTAGAGTATACAATGATTTGATGTATATTTACACTTTTCTTAAGGATTGATTCCTTTCAAAATAAATGTAATTATGAATGTTTTAGTGATTTATCAAACGTAGCATCTGAAGTTAGCTGAAGTCCCAAGCCTGCTGTAAGGATTATAAATGATGATCAATCCCCTCCTTCTGGTTTAGAAAAGATGACCATGAGAAGCCTCTTCATGATTACATGTTGACCCTAAACAGCAAGGAAGCACAAGTCAGGATTAAAACATTTATCACTAGTCAAGATATCACTGTTAATATACTGTTACAATATGACTTACTGTCATTAAGTACTGTTACCATATTACTATTAGTGTGATGAAGTAGTTTTACAATATTACTGTCACTGTGATGAAGTACTGTTATAATATTACTATTACTGTGATGAAGTACTGTTATAATATTACTATTACTGTGATGTAGTAGTTTTACAATATTACTGTCACTGTGATGAAGTACTGTTATAATATTACTATTACTGTGATGAAGTACTATTACAATATTACTATTACTGTGATGAAGTAGTTATAATATTACTATTAGTGTGATGAAGTACTGTTATAATATTACTATTAGTGTCATTAAGTACTGTTACCATATTACTATTACTGTGATGAAGTACTGTTATAATATTACTATTACTGTGATGAAGTACTGTTATAATATTACTATTACTGTGATGAAGTACTGTTATAATATTACTATTACTGTGATGAAGTACCGTTACAATATTACTATTAGTGTGATGAAGTACTGTTATAATATTACTTTTACTGTGATGAAGTACTGTTACAATATTACTATTACTGTAATGCTGTACTGTATCTATATAATCACCCTACCACCCATCCTCTAAAACATTGTGATGTCACCAAATACTGACTATGTGTTGAGAGGTTGGGCCTCAGGAGCTGGACTCTGTTCCTCACTGTTCCCAGAGCTGCTGTGAGAACCTGGTAAGTAGCAGAACGTGAGGAGGAGAAGTCATGAAGTTATCTGGATCAACAGAGCTGTATAGTCCAGTGGGCTCCATGTATCTAGATCAACATAGTAGTAGTAGTAGCAGTAGCAGTAGTATAATAGTAGTAGTAGTAGTATAGTAGTCGTCGTCGTCGTAGTACTAGTAGTAGTAGCAGTAGCAGTAGCAGTAGTAGTAGTATAATAGTAGTAGTAGTAGTAGTAGTAGTAGTAGTGTTAATCATAAGAGCAGGTCTGCAGTAAAAACACATTGAACTCACCAGCGAGTCGGTGTTTGGCTGAACCTAAGGATGAAGAGAAATGATGAGTGTGTAACAGTGGTAAACATCCTAATGTTATTATACGTCTACCAATCAGATGATAGTGTGGTAAACATCCTAATGTTATTATACGTCTACCAATCAGATGACAGTGTGGTAAACATCCTAATGTTATTATACGTCTACCAATCAGATGATAGTGTGGTAAACATCCTAATGTTATTATACTTCTACCAATCAGATGATAGTGTGGTAAACATCCTAATGTTATTATACGTCTACCAATCAGATGATAGTGTGATTCACTCACCGCTCCTCTTCTTGTACACAAAGACTCCAGCAACACCAGCAGCAGCAACAGCAGCGAGGACGAGAACAGCGATGATGATGGGGGTGGTGATGTCATTCTGGACCCCTTCAGGTAAACCAAGAAAAGAAAATGAGGTGTGTGATAATACTCCGTGTTGGACAGTCCTTCCATCACTTCACCACATATCTGCAGGTCAGTGTACAGACACATGCTGCTACACACATGATACAGTGTTTCCCACAGGATTTTGTGAGACTATGGTGGGTGGATCTCGGACCCTCTAGGGGGGTCCGGGGGCATGCTCCCCCGGAAGATTTTTTTTTACATTTTAAAGTTAAATGCATCAATCTGGTGCACTTTGAAAGCAAAATTAAGAGGCTAGATATATGAAGACCTGTGTGCTCTTGTGAACAATTTAATCATAAACACATTGGTTGTATAGATACGAATGGTGAAAACACAAAATCAACTAGAGCATACATCTGAGCCATCAAAGAAATTAAGCAAACGTGGTTAACTGTGTTGAACTAGTTTATTTTTTAGAAAAGCCAAGATATATGCCCTGATCAACATAATTGTCAAGCGGGATCCAGGGGTATGCTCCCCTGGAAGACAATTTGGATTAGTTTCTGCTGAATTTTGTGGAAATAAATTGACAATATTCAGGCATGAGATGAACAAACCAAATATAAGCCTATATTACAGTAGCATCTTTGTGTAGAGCAGCAGAGCTCTTGGGACCCTGGGCCTGGTAGGCCTGGTCAGTAATCCATCCCTGCTACATTTCATCATGTAAATATGAGCACTCCTTCCAGGTGATGTGACCTATTGGCTCAAAATCAGTGCAGGATCATACTTGTTTTGTGAGACACAACTCTTACTTTCTTTTTGTTTCTTCTTTTTTTTTTTTTTAAATCAAATCTTAACATTCTTCATATTTTTTTAAATAAACGTTTAATACATTTAATACCCACGTTTTATTTTGAAAACCGGAAGTTTCCACACGCTGCAGTAAGCTAGCGCTGACTTTCCCAGTTGTCTCAAAGTATTTGCCATAAAGTCGGCAATAAGGGCGCACTGGAAAATGTTGGAGCGGCTGCTTGACCACGCGAAACCGAGAGACGGCTGGCTGGACCGCAGTCCGGTGCGTGTGGATGTGCGGCGCTCCTCCGGCGGAGCGGTTCATGTTAATAGCGGAGTCCGGGAGGGTTCACCTTCACGGCGTAGTTACGAGGGATGCGCGACTATCGTCTTAAAAAATACTAAAGTGTTTTTTAAAGTTAGAAAGGTATTAGACGTTCAACCGATATTCACGCTCCGAATTACAGAGATCAGACACAGGGATCACCGGTATGAGTCCCGTGTGTCTAGCGGTGTCTACCTGCCCAGGTGTCTACCTGCCCAGGTGTAGGCCTATTGGTCAGTAGTTCTGCAGCGATGAGTTAAATCAGGGCTTGTTGCGACCACGGATGTATTTGGTTTGCGATGCTCATGCCTTTTTATTTTAATGTTTTACTTTTCGCTCGACTAATGAAAACGTATTCGACTAAGCCTCCGTCGATCGACTAAGCCGACTATTAGGGGCAGCCCTAGTTAACTTACAGCACTTATATGGACCATTAGTTATATTTTCAATTTATTTACAGAGCAATCCCTGCAAAGTGTTTAGGTAATAACTATAGAAGAGAGGGGCGTGGCATCACGATGGAGTCAGCCATTACGATGCACGATGTCAGACCACGCGAACGCGAACCTGATTTTTTTTTTTTTCACAGACACGTCGGTACGCCGGAATTCCGGCGTGGTGGCGGAACGCTATCAGCCCTGCGTTAGTTACAAGGCTCGCGAATCGCGGGGCACTCGTCCGCGACGCCTTGTAAACGTTAAGTTAACTTACGTTGTCAGAGTGTTTGAACTAGTGGATACTGTAAAGTTTGTTAACGTTACTTACCTCAAACGATGTGGTGCCCTGACGTCTCGGATGCTGTCAGGTAACGCTATTCCAGTGCGCGCGCGTGTGTATGTATGAGTGTGCGCGCGCCGCGTTCAGCGGGGAGGGGAGGGGCGGAGCGGCTGACTGGGAGTGAGAGATGCTTAAGCAGCGGCGCGAAACACAAGTTACACATCTTAATTGTTATGTAAGAATTTTTTTCGGTTCATTCTGAGACTGTGGCGGGACAAATTAGGACATGGCGGGCCGCCATAGTCTAAGTAATTAATGGGAAACACTGCATGATATATATATTCAGAATCTCCTGGAGCTCAGGGTCATGTGACCTGCTGCTGACACTGATCCTAGCCTTGTCCTCTCACTACGACTCATTTACCCACAATCCAACGTGGTCCACCAACGTGGTCCGGTGTGTTTACCACGTGGCTTCAGGTGTGTCCAGGCAGACCAGTGGTTGTGATGAGGTCAGGTGGAGGTGGTGAGACAGGTGTTCCTACCTCCATCCCTTCCAGGGCCGGTCTTTCCCCAGTTGGTCCTGACGAGGGCCGGGTCCAGTCGGGTGGAGATGTCCTCGATGCCTTTCAGCTGGACCACACACTCGTACCTCCGCCAGTCCTCCCGTGGGACCGACGTCAGGTCCAGGTCCACGCTGACCTGGAAGGTCCCGTCGGGGTTGGGGAGGACCTCCCCATGGTCCACATGCTCATAAAGCTCCTCGCCGTCTCTCCTCCAGAACACCACCACCCTGTCAGGGTAGAAGCCTGTAGCATGGCACACCACTGGGGAGGAGGGTCTCCTCTGGAGGAGAGACACCTCAGGACGCTCTGGGGGGGGGGGGGGGGGGGGGGGGGGAGAATATCATCCGTAAGAAAGTCACTTGAGTAAAAGTCATAAAGTAGCTCAAATAAAATGTACTTAAGTATCAAAAGTATTTCTCTGGGTTAAACTGTACTTAAGTATCAACAGTATTTCTGTGGGTTAAACTGTACTTAAGTGTCAGTAGTAACAGTAAACAGTACATATGTCGGGAGGGTCGTGGTCATAATCGTCACTAATTTCAGAACAAAGATTTAACATTTCCAAACGTTTTGGAATAAACCAAATAAAGGAAATGTTTATTTTGACAGTGAGGAACAAAGTCGGCTGTTAAAAGGAAATCAAACAGACGGCATCGCCTGTCCAGGCGTCTTTCCGACGGCGGCGGTTGAATCAAATCAAATGAAGGAGCCGTTCTTAACTGAAGGGATTCGGCCAAAATGCGCTTTTCTGGGCGCGTCCCGGCGCTGTCCCCGTTAAAGAAACAAACAAGCAAACAAACAACGTGGAAAATAACCAAATGGGTTTTGTTTGTATTCAACAAGTGATGTCATCGGCGTATGTCCGAACACCGCGTTTCCCCGGTAACACCGACTACCGCGGCAAGCCTAGTACCTGGCCCACCGGGTCGTGTGACTACCTGTTCTCTGCAGAGTGCTCTTCCCATAGTCCAGGTACTTCTTCAGCCAGTCAACACACTCCTTGTTGTAGTAGTTCTTATTGTATTCTAACAGAGCTCTATCCTGATCCCATTTCAGTTTGGTGATGAAAGCCTGTGGTGTTGGAGCGATCCATCTCAGGTTCTTCAGGTCCAACACTAGGAAGTCCTCCCCATCATAACCATACTGGAGATAACCATCAGTGGTATCATCCTCATCATCCCACTCACAACCAGACATCCTCTGAACCATGTGGACACCTGAGAGAGAGAGAGAGAGAGAGAGAGAGAGAGAGAGAGAGAGAGAGAGAGAGAGAGAGAGAGAGAGAGAGAGAGAGAGAGAGAGAGAGAGAGAGAGAGAGAGAGAGAGAGACCTTAACTGTATGTCTGTAGATTAACTGTCTGTAGAATAACTGTCTCTCTGGAGGCTAACTCTCTGTAGGTTACCTGTCTGTCTGTAGGATAGCTGTCTGTCTGTAGGTTACCTGTGTGTCTGTAGGTTAACTGTCTGTAGAAAAACTGTCTCTCTGAAGGCTAACTGTCTGTAGGTTACCTGTCTGTCTGTAGGTTACTGCCTGTCTGTAAGTTAACTGTCTGTCTGTAGGTTAACTGTCTGTAGGTTAAATGTCTGTAGGTTAAATATGTGCAGGTTAACGGTCTGTCTGTAGATAAGCTGTCTGTCTGTAGATTAACTGTATGTCTGGTGCGTAACTGTCTGTCTTTAGGTTAACTGTCTGTAGAATAACTGTCTTTCTGGGGGCTAACACCGGATTTCCGGGGACATGAGCGTCGCGTTACGGCTGCGTCCTCTGCCCTGCGTCAATCTCCCCCGGGAGCGTAACGGCAGCGTAGCGCTGCGAGGCGGCAGGATTCGCGGGATCACGCGAGAACTACAAGACCACGTGAGAATCAGGAGACCACGCGATAATTTGTGGATGTCAAAATAGAACAAACAAATAAAAGGTCACTTTGTCTGTCAGAAGTTGATTTGCTGTTGATTTGGTCTTTTTTTCCTAGATTTGTGTGCTTCTACCATGAGTTGGTAGGCTATATAGTAAATGTTTACTTTTTTGTCTGGTTTAATTGTGTTTAGTGTTTATTATTGTTATGTCCTAATGTGTTGTGCTGTAGCCTATAGACAAAGTCAGTTATAAACGACAACGATGTGTGGCCGTGTTCGATCGGGAGGGCGGTTTTATTTTGAAAATTGACCGGATGCTCTATGGCTTTTACTATTTCACTTCCTGCCCGGTCGGTCTGCTCTGTTTAAATTGACGCGGTTCAGCAGTGGCTCGCATCAAAAATAGAACGCTACGTAAAGATAGCGTTGCGGCTGCGGTGCGCCGCTCCTGGGCCGCTGCTGAGACGTTACGCAGCGCCCGGTGGAAATGCTTTCATTGACTAGAGTGGCAGCGATCAGCAGCGGTGACCGCGGCGCAGACGTAACGCGACGCAGACGTCCCCGGTGGAAATGAGCAGTAACTGTCTGTAGGTTAACTGTCTGTAGATTAACTGTCTGTCTGGACTCGGTTAATTGTCTGTAGACAGTAGTAGGATCTTAACAGTCTGTCTGGAGGTTGACTGTCTGTAGATTAACTGTGTCTGGAGGTTAACTGTCTGTAGGTTAAATGTCTG
This sequence comes from Merluccius polli, assembly GCA_030340625.1. NCBI lineage: Eukaryota > Metazoa > Chordata > Actinopteri > Gadiformes > Merlucciidae > Merluccius > Merluccius polli. The sequence continues at coordinate 44,261 of JAOPHQ010002912.1, forward strand.
TCTTAACTGTCTGTCTGGAGGCTAACTGTCTGTCTGTAGATGAACTGTTTGTCTGGAGGCTAACTGTCTGTAGGTTACCTGTCTGTCTGTACGTTAACTGTCTGTGTTTAAGTTAACTGTTTGTCTGGAGGTTAACTGTCTGTAGGTTACCTGTCTGCCTGCAGGTGAACTCCTGTTGAGCATCCCATAATATGAGTAGTGATGAAGTAGTGTAAAGGTAACACTGTATATAAAGGATGATGTACTGCAGTATTACTGTGTAATAAACCACTACAGGTCTCCTGAAGCTGCTGCATCACCTGATCCATCCCATAATATTCTGCTGACTGTCCCACCAGGACACTGCCACTGCTGCTCTGTGTGGGAGTGCTGCTCCAGGAGTATTATGGTGTGTGTGTGTGTGTGTGTGTGTGTGTGTGTGTGTGTGTGTGTGTGTGTGTGTGTGTGTGTGTGTGTGTGTGTGTGTATAAACATACCTCCTGTCTGGTTGAAGCGCTGCTTCGCAATCTCAATGTTGACTTTGTTGTCCTGCTGGGCCCTCAGATAGATTTCAGTGTTCCTCTCCAGGTATTGTGGGTCATCTCTGGTGAGCTGGTCCATCCAGGACTGTTTGAGTTCTGCTTTCTGGCTGTTGCTGTCATAGTAAATAAACTGAAGTTCATCCAACATCCCAACAGCCACAAACTCTTGGAAGTTTGAGACTCCAGACGACGCTGTGGTGAAATACTTCAGAGAGTGAATCACTGTAGACAGACAGACAGACAGACAGACAGACAGACAGACAGACAGACAGGTTAATACTGTACATCACGGTCAGAGAGACAGGCACATGGCCCCTCCCAGCATATAGCCCCCCCCCCCCCCCCGCTGCCCCCCCCCCCAGCATGTAGCCCCGCCCCTGTCCCCTCCCAGCATGTAGCCCCGCCCCCTGGCTACAGGTATTTCGGGAGGTTTTGTTTTAACTTTATTGACATGTCAACAGGTTACAGTACAACGCTGTCCGTCCAAACGCTTCAACTAAAACACAAACAGCTTCATTTTAATCTTGCATACTAACAGTGATTTGACATCGTTTCAACTCAATGTTTCATTCTCACCGTATCAGTATATTCCTTAATTCAACTGCGCATTTTAATTAAATACATATTTACATTGTTAAGGATTTGAAATCCAGAATGATTTATAGTGAGATTAAATGTGTCTTCTGTTGATAAGGTGAACATTTAATGTGTAATGCTTTTCTTGTCAAACACTCTTATTGTATTGAAATATAAATATCTATGATCATATGAATTGATGAATAGTTCAAGTTCAGTAGGACCCAACAATATGAATGTGGTCCTGAAATAGCTGCGAATAAAACATCTGAGTGTTAATAAAATAGTTGATTAAAAATTAAAAACTAGACACGAATCGGCTGTGAACTGGACGTTAATGTCCGTCAGTACCGATCAGAATTGACGGTAACTTTCATCATAAGTTTCACTTTCGTTTCGTCACTTCGAACCCAAAAATAAAGTCGGTCGGAACACAACGCAAAATCATTTCTCATAAAATGGTTTAAATAGTGGAACAAGTCAGTTATGAATCCTCTTGTGGATTCATTGGCCACATTTGAGCTCGCACACCAAAAGCATTTTCCGATGACGCAGGAAATATAAGGCCAGTAAAAACCCGAGTGTCTTCAGGAACCGAAGACAGTTGTGACCCAGAAGACAGACTGTGAAGCAGTCTCACCTGAAGAGACACCGTGACAGAGTCCCAGCAGCACGACTAGTCCTCCTGCCTTCATCCTGCCGTCTCCACAGCAACACACCTGATGAGGAGACGTGGTGGAGCAGCGGGCTGCTGCTGTCTGAGCACAACAACACTACCGCACAGCACATATAGGGACGGCCTCAGCCAATAGAAACCCAGGAAGGCTGCAGCGTCATCAGTTTCCAGGTGAAGCGGAACCACGACGGTCAGGTGAAAATAACCTTAGTACACGAACACGCAGTTATAATGGAGTCATCTTTAGTGTCACTTTTGATTCATTTGCGTCGAGTTCATGCGATATTGAGCACACAGACATTAAAGTGTGTGTGTGTGTGTGTGTGTGTGTGTGTGTGTGTGTGTGTGTGTGTGTGTGTGTGTGTGTGTGTGTGTGTGTGTGTGTTGAGCTTCCTTACTAGCGTCCTGAGATCACATGTCTGACAACCAAACCCCAGAGCTTTCTGTTTTACTCTGAGAACAAGGGTTGATATAGTACTTGGTCTCCAGTACTTTATACATCTCTGACCACAGGTGTGCAGCCCCACCCAGCCAAGAGTCCAATCAGTCTGACTCAGGACAGGTGAGGCTGTAAACCAGCCAGCAACAGCACACACTCCACATACACCCTCCAAATATCCCCAACACCAAATTGCTCCCCCCCCATCCCCCATCCAAGCAAACAGGAAGAAAAAAAAGAAAGGAAAAAAAAAAAACACACACTGGACTCTCAACAGGGTTACCATACCTAAAAAAAATATAAACACAACCCCCCAAACCCCACTACCTCCACAGTGTCACACGCCAACCCCACCCTCCCCCTCCGTCCCGGAGACCGGAGGCCTGGGGCTGCTGCTCCATCTGGCGGAGGTGTCTCTGGGCTGGCTGGTTGCAGGGGCTGGCTGGATGGGCTCGGAGGAGGCCCGACAGCTGGGCCGCGGAGGTAGCTCCTCGGAGGGCCTGGAACAGTCTGTAGGTACCCCCCTCCACCAGGGCGACGAGGCATGATCCCCCATCTCCTCCTGGAGCATGGGGCCTTGGGCTCCTGGTCCCCTGGCAGAGGGGCGGCTGGCCTGGGCTGCTCCAGGCTGGATCCGGGGGAGGCTAGCTGCAGACGGTTGCCGGTGGCGGTCGCTGCGCTGCCTCCCCGCTCCTCCGCTGGCCGTCGCTGCCGTTCAGGGGGAGCTGGTGCTGAGGTGGCTGTCCTCTGCCGCGGCTGGTGGCTCCAGTGCAGCTTTGGACAGCCCTTCCGTGTCCCGCCCTGGTCGGAGGAGCCCCACGTTGGGCGCCAGTGTGGCAGGGTCCCTCCTTACCACACGCCACCTAAGTGGCTTTCTTTGGGGCCCTCCGACACAGGACACGGGTAGATGTTGGTTCAAGATGTTTAATGGAGATTTCAGGTGGTATTCGCCGAGCTGATGTACAAACTGTCCTGACTGTGGCTCCTCCTGGAGTGTGTGTGTGGTGATGGCTGCTTTATCCCGGGTGCCATGATTGCTCTGCACCACAGGTGTGCAGCCCCACCCAGCCAGAGTCCAATCAGTGTGACTCAGGCCAGGTGAGGCTGTAAACCAGCCAGCAACACACACACTCCACACACACCTCCACAGTCATGTTCTGACCTCAAGTTGAATGGACCCTCAGTGGTATCAGCCGACCAGCAGAGAGAGGACGGGTTCCAGTTCCACTCTCATAATGATATCAATTCATGATTATCCATGCGTTGTATTCAGGAAGTCATGTTGTGAATAAACTGCTCCAGAGAAAAACATGATTATGATGTGTCTGTGAAATTATTTATAAAATGTATATTGAGCTTTAAAGGTATAGTCAGCGATTCTGGGGAAACATTGTTGATTTTATAAGTCAACACCAAAACAAATACACACAAATACCCCATTGGATTATGATCACTGACTATACTTTCGTGTTTTTTTCATGTAGTTTTCATGTACATATATTTAGTTATAAATGAATTAAATAGCATTGCTCTTGTACATTTATACTGATTTGTAATAATAATTAAGTTTTGCAACTCATAGCCTAGCTTGTCTTGTTAGCAAGAATGCTATGTTACAGTGTTTCAAAACCAGTATTTATGGCTACAGGCTCAGTTTGACAGTTTGTCATTTATCAAATATTAGGTTTTGGGTCATAAATAACAAACTGGAATTGGAATTTTGGAAACTTTATTGACAGCAAAAATGAAAAGAAACTGCTTCTAATATGTTCATTATACAACACACAAAAAAATGATGAACTCTAAAATATTGATATAAAAGACTGAAGTGATTATTATTTACAGGTAAGTGATATATTGTGAGAAAGATGTCGTTGAGGAATCGTCGAAGCACATCGACGGCCGCTGTATTGATTTCTGTACTACAATAATTATAGTAATCAACATATTAAAAATCTTGAACATTAATATTACTTCATAAAATCATTCATAAGTCAAGCAATTCCTCATTCAAATATTAAAAGTCATAATTTAATGGAATTATTAAAATGATTTTTCGATAATAATTATTTGATATATTATCATTAGAGTATACAATGATTTGATATATATTTACACTTTTCTTACAGATTGATTGCTTTCAAAATAAATGTAATTATGAATGTTTTTGTGATTTATCAAACGTAGCATCTGAAGTTAGCTGAAGTCCCAAGCCTGCTGTAAGGATTATAAATGATGATCAATCCCCTCCTTCTGGTTTAGAAAAGATGACCATGAGAAGCCTCTTCATGATTACATGTTGACCCTAAACAGCAAGGAAGCACAAGTCAGGATTAAAACATTTATCACTAAAGATATCACTGTTAATATACTGTTACAATATGACTTACTGTCATGAAGTACTGTTACAATATTACTGTTACTGTAATGCTGTACTGTATCTATATAATCACCCTCCCACCCATCCTCTAAAACATTGTGATGTCACCAAATACTGACTATGTGTTGAGAGGTTGGGCCTCAGGAGCTGGACTCTGTTCCTCACTGTTCCCAGAGCTGCTGTGAGAACCTGGTAAGTAGCAGAACGTGAGGAGGAGAAGTCATGAAGTTATCTGGATCAACAGAGCTGTATAGTCCAGTGAGCTACATGTACCTAGATCAACATAGTAGTAGTAGTAGTAGTAGTAGTAGTAGTAGTAGTAGTAGTAGTAGTAGCAGTAGTAGTAGTAGTATAGTAGTAGTAGTAGTAGTAGTAGTAGTAGTGGTGTTAATCATAAGAGCAGGACTGAAGTAAAAACACATTGAACTCACCAGCGAGTCGGTGTTTGGCTGAACCTAAGGATGAAGAGAAATGATGAGTGTGTAACAGTGGTAAACATCCTAATGTTATTATACATCTACCAATCAGATGATAGTGTGGTAAACATCCTAATGTTATTATACGTCTACCAATCAGATGATAGTGTGGTAAACATCCTAATGTTATTATACGTCTACCAATCAGATGATAGTGTGGTAAACATCCTAATGTTATTATACGTCTACCAATCAGATGATAGTGTGGTAAACATCCTAATGTTATTATACGTCTACCAATCAGATGATAGTGTGGTAAACATCCTAATGTTATTATACGTCTACCAATCAGATGATAGTGTGGTAAACATCCTAATGTTATTATACGTCTACCAATCAGATGATAGTGTGATTCACTCACCGCTCCTCTTCTTGTACACAAAGACTCCAGCAACACCAACAGCAGCAACAGCAGCGAGGATGAGAACAGCGATGATGATGGGGGTGGTGATGTCATTCTTGACCCCTTCAGGTAAACCAAGAAAAGAAAATGAGGTGTGTGATAATACTCCGTGTTGGACAGTCCTTCCATCACTTCACCACGTATCTGCAGGTCAGTGTACAGACACATGCTGCTACACACATGATATATATATTCAGAATCTCCTGGAGCTCAGGGTCATGTGACCTGCCGCTGACACTGATCCTAGCCTTGTCCTCTCACTACGACTCATTTACCCACAATCCACCGTGGTCCACCAACGTGGTCCGGTGTGTTTACCACGTGGCTTCAGGTGTGTCCAGGTAGACCAGTGGTTGTGATGAGGTCAGGTGGAGGTGGTGAGACAGGTGTTCCTACCTCCATCCCTTCCAGGGCCGGTCTTTCCCCAGTTGGTCCTGACGAGGGCCGGGTCCAGTCGGGTAGAGATGTCCTCGATGCCTTTCAGCTGGACCACACACTCGTACCTCCGCCAGTCCTCCCGTGGGACCGACGTCAGGTCCAGGTCCACGCTGACCTGGAAGGTCCCGTCGGGGTTGGGGAGGACCTCCCCATGGTCCACATGCTCATAAAGCTCATCGCCGTCTCTCATCCAGAACACCACCACCTTGTCAGGGTAGAAGCCTGTAGCATGGCACACCACTGGGGAGGAGGGTCTCCTCTGGAGGAGAGACACCTCAGGACGCTCTGGGGGGGGGGGGGGGGGGGGGGGGGGAGAGAGAGAGAGAGAGAGAGAGAGAGAGAATATCATCCGTAAGAAAGTAACTTGAGTAAAAGTCATAAAGTAGCTCAAATAAAATGTACTTAAGTATCAAAAGTATTCCTCTGGGTTATACTGTACTAAAGTATCAAAAGTATTTTTCTGGGTTAAACTGTACTTAAGTATCAACAGTATTTCTGTGGGTTAAACTGTACTTAAGTGTCAACAGTATTTCTGTGGGTTAAACTGTACTTAAGTATCAACAGTATTTCTGTGGGTTAAACTGTACTTAAGTGTCAACAGTATTTCTCTGGGTTAAACTGTACTTAAGTATCAAAAGTATTTCTCTGGGTTAAACTGTACTAAAGTATCAAAAGTATTTCTGTGGGTTAAACTGTACTTAAGTGTCAAAAGTATTTCTCTGGGTTAAACTGTACTAAAGTATCAAAAGTATTTCTCTGGGTTAAACTGTACTTAAGTATCAACAGTATTTCTCTGGGTTAAACTGTACTTAAGTATCAACAGTATTTCTGTGGGTTAAACTGTACTTAAGTGTCAAAAGTATGTCTCTGGGTTAAACTGTACTTAAGTATCAAAAGTATTTCTCTGGGTTAAACTGTACTTAAGAATCAACAGTATTTCTGTGGGTTAAACTGTACTTAAGTGTCAACAGTATGTCTCTGGGTTAAACTGTACTTAAGTATCAACAGTATTTCTGTGGGTTAAACTGTACTTAAGTGTCAACAGTATGTCTCTGGGTTAAACTGTACTTAAGTGTCAACAGTATTTATCTGGGTTAAACTGTACTTAAGTATCAACAGTATTTCTGTGGGTTAAACTGTACTTAAGTGTCAACAGTATTTCTCTGGGTTAAACTGTACTTAAGAATCAACAGTATTTCTGTGGGTTAAACTGTACTTAAGTGTCAACAGTATTTCTCTGGGTTAAACTGTACTTAAGTATCAACAGTATGTCTCTGGGTTAAACTGTACTTAAGTGTCAGTAGTAACAGTAAACAGTACATATGTCGGGAGGGTCGTGGTCATAATCGTCACTAATTTCAGAACAAAGATTTAACATTTCCAAACGTTTTGGAATAAACCAAATAAAGGAAATGTTTATTTTGACAGTGAGAAACAAAGTCGGCTGTTAAAAGGAAATCAAACAGACGGCATCGCCTGTCCAGGCGTCTTTCCGACGGCGGCGGTTGAGTCAAATCAAATGAAGGAGCCGTTCTTAACTGAAGGGATTCGGCCAAAATGTGCTTTTCTGGGCGCGTCCCGGCGCTGTCCCCGTTAAAGAAACAAACAAGCAAACAAACAACGCGGAAAATAACCAAATGGGTTTTGTTTCTATTCAACAAGTGATGTCATCGGCGTATGTCCGAACACCGCGTTGCCCCGGTAACAGCGACTACCGCGGCAAGCCTAGTACCTGGGCCCATAGATATATATAGAACACTAGATGTGTTACGGCGGAGTCTAGAACGTCCTCACAGGTCGGCCATCTTACTCCAGGCAAGACGGTCGACCACAGGCGTCTCACCACAGGCAAGATCTCTGTGCAGGGGGGGGGACTTCAACATGCAGCCTTTCTTATAGCCTTTTTATTATTATTATTTTTTATTATGCAGTGTCATAACTACATCTTTGACGTTTATAACAAACCAAACCGTTTGAAAATCGGATGAAATTTGAGCAAGTTCTGGTTATCTAAAAGTACCACTACAACACGTTATGGGGGACCGAGCCGCCTGGAGTAAGACGGCCGCCATGTGCGGACGTTCGACTCCGTTGGCCAGCAAGGCGGACGAGGCGTCTAGTGCTCTATATATATCTATGCCTGGGCCCACCGGGTCATGTGACTACCTGTTCTCTGCAGAGTGCTCTTCCCATAGTCCAGGTACTTCTTCAGCCAGGCAACACACTCCTTGTTGAAGTAGTTCTTATTGTATTCTAACTGAGCTCTATTCTGATCCAATCTCAGTTTGGAGATGAAAGCCTGTGGTGTTGGAGCGATCCATCTCAGGTTCTTCAGGTCCAACACTAGGAAGTCCTCCCCATCATAACCATACTGGAGATAACCATCAGTGGTATCATCCTCATCATCCCACTCACAACCATACATCCTCTGAAACATGTGGACACCTGAGAGAGAGAGAGAGAGAGAGAGAGAGAGAGAGAGAGAGAGAGAGACCTTAACTGTATGTCTGTAGATTAACTGTCTGTAGAATAACTGTCTCTCTGGAGGCTAACTCTCTGTAGGTTAGCTGTCTGTCTGTACGTTACCTGTGTGTCTGTAGGTTAACTGTCTGTAGAAAAACTGTCTCTCTGAAGGCTAACTGTCTGTAGGTTACCTGTCTGTCTGTAGGTTACTGCCTGTCTGTAAGTTAACTGTCTGTCTGTAGGTTAACTGTCTGTAGGTTAAATGTCTGTAGGTTAAATATGTGCAGGTTAACGGTCTGTCTGTAGATAAGCTGTCTGTCTGTAGATTAACTGTATGTCTGGTGCGTAACTGTCTGTCTTTAGGTTAACTGTCTGTAGAATAACTGTCTTTCTGGGGGCTAACACCGGATTTCCGGGGACATGAGCGTCGCGTTACGGCTGCGTCCTCTGCCCTGCGTCAATCTCCCCCGGGAGCGTAACGGCAGCGTAGCGCTGCGAGGCGGCAGGATTCGCGGGATCACGCGAGAACTACAAGACCACGTGAGAATCAGGAGACCACGCGATCATTTGTGGATGTCAAAATAGAACAAACAAATAAAAGGTCACTTTGTCTGTCAGAAGTTGATTTGCTGTTGATTTGGTCTTTTTTTCCTAGATTTGTGTGCTTCTACCATGAGTTGGTAGGCTATATAGTAAATGTTTACTTTTTTGTCTGGTTTAATTGTGTTTAGTGTTTATTATTGTTATGTCCTAATGTGTTGTGCTGTAGCCTATAGACAAAGTCAGTTATAAACGACAACGATGTGTGGCTGTGTTCGATCGGGAGGGCGGTTTTATTTTGAAAATTGACCGGATGCTCTATGGCTTTTACTATTTCACTTCCTGCCCGGTCGGTCTGCTCTGTTTAAATTGACGCGGTTCAGCAGTGGCTCGCATCAAAAATAGAACGCTACGTAAAGATAGCGTTGCGGCTGCGGCGTGCCGCTCCTGGGACGCAGCTGAGACGTTACGCAGCGGCCGGTGGAAATGCTTTCATTGACTAGAGTGGCAGCGATCAGCAGCGGTGACCGCGACGCAGCCGTAGCGCGACGCTCACGTCCCCGGTGGAAATGAGCAGTAACTGTCTGTAGGTTAACTGTCTGTAGATTAACTGTCTGTCTGGACTCGGTTAATTGTCTGTAGACAGTAGTAGGAGCTTAACAGTCTGTCTGGAGGTTGACTGTCTGTAGATTAACTGTGTCTGGAGGTTAACTGTCTGTAGGTTAAATGTCTGTCTGTAGGTTAACTGTTTGTCTGGAGGCTAACTGTCTGTAGGTTACCTGTCTGTCTGTACGTTAACTGTCTGTGTTTAAGTTAACTGTTTGTCTGGAGGTTAACTGTCTGTAGGTTAACTGTCTGTAGGTTACCTGTCTGCCTGCAGATGAACTCCTGTTGAGCATCCCATAATATGAGTAGTGATGAAGTAGTGTAAAGGTAACACTGTATATAAAGGATGATGTACTGCAGTATTACTGTGTAATAAACCACTACAGGTCTCCTGAAGCTGCTGCATCACCTGATCCATCCCATAATATTCTGCTGACTGTCTCACCAGGACACTGCCACTGCTGCTCTGTGTGTGAATGCTGCTCTAGGAGTATTATGGTGTGTGTGTGTGTGTGTGTGTGTGTGTGTGTGTGTGTGTGTGTGTGTGTGTGTGTGTGTGTGTGTGTGTATGTAAACATACCTCCTGTCTGGTTGAAGCGCTGCTTCGCAATCTCAATGTTGACTTTGTTGGCCTGCTGGGCCCTCAGATAGAGTCCAGTTTGCCTCTCCAGGTATTGTGGGTTATCTCTGGTGAGCTGGTCCATCCAGGACTGTTTGAGTTCTGCTTTCTGGCTGTTGCTGTCATAGTAAATAAACTGAAGTTCATCCACCATCCCAACAGCCACAAACTCTGGGAAGTTTGAGACTCCAGACGACGCCGTGCGGAAATACTTCAGAGAGTGAATAACTGTAGACAGACAGACAGACAGACAGACAGACAGGTTAATACTGTACATCACGGTCAGAGAGACAGGCACATGGCCCCTCCCAGCATATAGCCCCCCCCCCCCCGCTGCCCCCCCCCCCAGCATGTAGCCCCGCCCCTGTCCCCTCCCAGCATGTAGCCCCGCCCCCTGGCTACAGGTATTTCGGGAGGTTTTGTTTTAACTTTATTGACATGTCAACAGGTTACAGTACAACGCTGGCCGTCCAAACGCTTCAACTAAAACACAAACAGCTTCATTTTAATCTTGCATACTAACAGTGATTTGACATCGTTTCAACTCAATGTTTCATTCTTACCGTATCAGTATATTCCTTAATTCACCTGCGCATTTTAATGACATACATATTTACATTGTTAAGGATTTGAAATCCAGAATGATTTATAGTGAGATTAAATGTGTCTTCTGTCGATAAGGTGAACATTTAATGTGTAATGCTTTTCTTGTCAAACACTCGTATTGTATTGAAATATAAATATCTATGATCATATGAATTGATAAATAGTTCAAGTTCAGTAGGATCCAACAATATGAATGTGGTCCTGAAATAGCTGCGAATGAAACATATCTGAGTGTTCATAAAATAGTTGATTAAAAATTAAAAACTAGACATGAATCGGCTGTGAACTGGACGTTAATGTCCGTCGGTACCGATCAGAATTGACGGTAACTTTCATCATAAGTTTCACTTTCGTTTCGTCACTTCGGACCCAAAAATAAAGTCGGTCGGAACACAACGCAAAATCATTTCTCATAAAATGGTTTAAATAGTGGAACAAGTCAGTTATGAATCCTCTTGTGGATTCATTGGCCACATTTGAGCTCGCACACCAAACGCATTTTCCGATGACGCAGGAAATACAAGGCCAGTAAAAACCCGAGTGTCTTCAGGAACCGAAGACAGTTGTGACCCAGAAGACAGACTGTGAAGCAGTCTCACCTGAAGAGACACCGTGACAGAGTCCCAGCAGCACGACTAGTCCTCCTGCCTTCATCCTGCCGTCTCCACAGCAACACACCTGATGAGGAGACGTGGTGGAGCAGCGGGCTGCTGCTGTCTGAGCACAACAACACTACCGCACAGCACATAGAGGGACGGCCTCAGCCAATAGAAACCCAGGAAGGCTGCAGCGTCATCAGTTTCCAGGTGAAGCGAAACCACGACGGTCAAGTGAAAATAACACGAACACGCAGTTATAGGAGTCATCTTTAGTGTCACTTTTGATTCATTTGCGTCGAGTTCATGCGATATTGAGCCTAAACAGACATTACAGTGTGTGTGTGTGTGTGTGTGTGTTTATGAGCTTCCTCACTAGCGTCCTGAGATCACATGTCTGACAGCCAAACCCCAGAGCTTTCTGTTTTACTCCGAGAACAAGTCTGACCTGATGAATGGATGATGAATGGATGATGGATGGATGGATGATGAATGGATGATAAATGGATGATGAATGGGTGATGGACAGAAGAGTGCAGTTCCTGTAACTGCTGACAATTCAAAACCTTTCAAATGATTTGCATTTCCTGGTCCAAACTCATCAACTTATAGTTGCTATAAACGTGTGTGTGTGTGTGTGTGTGGGGGGGGGGGGGGGATGTGGTTCTGGAGGCTAACCTGTGGGAGTGTGGCTACAGGGCTCCAACGGCCAGGAAGACAGGAACCACCATCGCTGGAGTGGTCTCCAAGGTGACCACCACACACACACACACACACACACACACACACACACACACACACACACACACACACACACACACACACACACACACACACACAATCATTTATAATAATTAAATAACACATTTGTGTGTGTGTGTGTGTGTGTGTGTGTGTGTGTGTGTGTGTGTGTGTGTGTGTGTGTGTGTGTGTGTGTGTGTGTATGAGCTGAGGACCAGAAGGAGGATCTCGGTGTCCGCTGCCTCCAAGCTGCTGACCAACATGATGCTGGGCTACAAGAACATGGGGCTGTCTATGGGGAGCATGGTCTGTGGCTCGGACCAGAAGGTTCTGTCTGTCTGTCTGTCTGTCTGTCTGTCACCTGTCTGTCTGTCTGTCTGTCTGTCACCTGTCTGTCTGTCTGTCTGTCTGTCTGTCCATGGGGAGCATTAACATGCTCACCAAAACACATAAAGCCAGGTATAAAATCACCATTAAAAGACTCATTGTGATGAGATCAGTGAAACCACATCAGGAGTTCGTCTGAGACATTCTGACCATCACAACACAACAAGTATGAACACATCCGACTACCCAGGATGCATAGCGTTGTCTTTACCCAGGATGCATAGCGTTGTCTTTACCCAGGATGCATAGCGTTGTCTTTACCCAGGATGCATAGCGTTGTCTTTACCCAGGATGCATAGCGTTGTCTTTACCCAGGATGCATAGCGTTGTCTTTACCCAGGATGCATAGCGTTGTCTTTACCCAGGATGCATAGCGTTGTCTTTACCCAGGATGCATGGCGTTGTCTTTACCCAGGATGCATAGCGTTGTCTTTACCCAGGATGCATAGCGTTGTCTTGACACCCGAGGGGCGGGAAATGGACACGACTACCTGGAGCGTCTTCCTGTGTTGACTGGTCAGCATCAGCATACATTTACCTTTCATCATCATCATCATCATCATCATCATCATCATCATCTGTCAAATCAGCACCAAGCGCAATAATGGCCGCTGCTCACGGCGCCGCACCATACTGCCCTGGCGCCAAAAACACAACGAACGCAGCAAAGTAGCAACGGGAGTTCGCTACAGGGTTATACTGTGTACTAAATGTACTATATGTACTATACTATATGTATTGTAGGGCCCAAGGTTGTACTGTGTACTAAATGTACTATATGTACTATACTATATGTATTGTAGGGCCCAAGGTTGTACTGTGTACTAAATGTACTATATGTACTATATTATATGTATTTTGACCCAGGGTTGTGTGTATAAATGTACTATATGTACTATATTATATGTATTGTAGGGCCCAAGGTTGTACTGTGTGTATAAATGTACTATATGTACTATATTATATGTATTGTAGGGCCCAAGGTTGTACTGTGTAAATGTACTATATGTATCAGTGGTTAATCAGTAAAGTGGTCCCGGAACGCAGAGGGGTCCGGCGGCTCATTACGGGTTGGAGGTAACGGAACAAAGAGAAGCCGCTGCCTACGGAGCTGCTTGGACTAAAAGAAACCTAAACAACGATGTTTGGACATCAGCCAATGCTGACCTGTGTTTCAGAACGACGTAACGGTAACACTGCACCGCAGGAATGCGGAATGTAAAACAAATAAAAATAAATAATAATAATAATATTACACTGCAATATTTTCACAAGCAGCAATTATCTGACTGTCGGTTAAATTAACGGAAAGAAACTTGCAAACAAAACAGCAACGTGCTTGTGGGCGCATGCGCACACCTCTCGCCCCCCCCCCCCCCCCCCCCTCTCCTCTCCCCCCTCTCTTACCCTGAACATTTAAACACATCGAAAAACACGTCGAAAATGCAAACACAAGATTTTTGAGGAACTTAAATGGGGAATAAAGACTAACAAGACACATAACAACATTGAACTCTGCACAAACAGTCGGTTTTGTTTGGCGATGTATTTGTCGGTGCCACGGGAGGCGGCGGATCCAAACTAAACGGTTCCGGATCCAGGCGCCTCGCCGTTTGCCTATACGGTAAACTGCATTGATTGTCGACATATGAAATTATAACGCATCAATTCCATCTCTGTGGTTAACTGTCCTGTTGTGTAAATAACATGCGGGTACAGGGCTCCGTGGTCGACCCTACTGCCATAATGGCTGTGAGCAAACTGTAACAATAACATCTACAGCTACACCTGTACTTCACCTGTTCCGGCTCTCCTACGTTATACACGGAGCGGTGAAATGACGTCACCAACATGTATAGTTATGGGCATAGTGTCGTACTCAGCTCGTTTATTGTGTGCGGTATTACTTCTGTTGTTAGAGTCCATGTAGTGTGGGATGATGTGGTCGGGTCCACAGCCTGCAGGCCTGCAGGTCCCCTCCAACTCCGGCTCGCTGTCCTACAACTACAAGGGGACATTTTCTACTGTCCTCTTGGCAGTTGGAGGAGCACAGGACCGTTTCCGGGTGGTGGACACCGGCGGATACGGGAGAACCGGCGACGGTGGGTCTCTTCACAGCTCCGCTTTTGGAGAGGGCCTCCGAGACCGGTAGCGGTGAGCGGTTTGGATCACATGGATGGTGAACTCGTACTGCCGGCCTCTGTACTTTGTTAAAGTAGTGAAGAGTCCTAAACAGTCAGCTGACCTCCGGGGCTGTGGAGAGCTGCGCCATTGCTGCTAACTGAGGCGTCTGAGCTTGCGGTAGGTTTCATCCGACGTCACGCCGGTGTCCGCACCGGTGTCCATCTCGACGGTCACAGGAGTGTCACTGACGTTTAGTTTTACGGTCCGTTGGCGTATTGGAGTCTGCGATGTAGATGTGCGTTGTTTTGACGTCTTCACCTCCTCAATGTCCGCCACCGTGACTGGCCTCCCGCTCCGACGCGGTTCGCTCACCCCAAGCTCACAGTGTGTGCGCTCGGGGCGGTCCTCACCGCACCCACAGCACGGTGTCGGTTCTCCGCCTCCATTGCCGCCGCTCTGTCTCTGTCCCCTCTGTGCTGCTGCTGCTGCTGCTGCGCGTGCGGTTTTTTTTCGCGCCACTTCGCTGAGGTAGCTATAGCATCAGCCGCGCTAGCCCTAGCCTGTTGGCTAACTTAGCCCCTTAACCCGCTGTGACTGTCTCACTGTCTCCACTGCTCTTTCCAACGTTGGGTCCGCTGTCAACTGCAGCTTCTCTCACAGTTCCTTGTGCAGAATCCCGATGAATAGTTTATCCCCAATATTGTCTATTTCCTCCGAACCGAACCGGCGGGTCTCGGCTAGCTCGTAGTGCTAATCTGTTCCTCGGCTGAGTCGCCTTGCTTTTGCGCTCCTCCGAGGTGAAAACGAGACCTTTCGTGGATAACGTTGACTTTCGGTACAGAGCAGTGATTTAACTTTCCCAACACAGTCTCATAGTCGCCATCAGCTTCCTCTCCCCCCGAACACAACACACAGTACACTCCCGTGACCACCGCCACGTTGTCCTCCTCCACGAACCTCAGCTTGAACCGAGGATCAGCAGCGGAGGCCATGTGCAGCACTTCCTGTGTCAGTGGGTCACTGCTTTATTGTTCATTGAGGTAGTCCAGGACTTTGGTCTTGGTGGCTCTTGTCAGGTCTACATCATCATCTTCCACTTTCAAGATGGACACTGACATACTTCTCGGTACTATTAACACACAACCATGATTACATATATGAAACATTACAATTATTGACATTGTTACAATTCATAACATTTTTTCCCACCACT
This sequence comes from Merluccius polli, assembly GCA_030340625.1. Classification (NCBI taxonomy): domain Eukaryota; kingdom Metazoa; phylum Chordata; class Actinopteri; order Gadiformes; family Merlucciidae; genus Merluccius; species Merluccius polli. The sequence goes on from JAOPHQ010002912.1 coordinate 60,065, forward strand.
TAGCTTTCTCCCCTATGGCGAGATGAAGTCTGTGGCCAAACCACTGGAGCCTCGTCCAGAGGTTCAGAAAGACTGCCCTGACTATGTTTGATATTTGACTATTGATTGTCGTGGTCGGGACGTGTGTGTGTGTGTGTGTGTGTGTGTGTGTGTGTGTGTGTGTGTGTGTACCACATGTGGGAGGATGGCTGGGTGAAGGTGTGTAAGGAGGACGTCTCTGAGCTGACCCACCGGTACCAGAAGGTCATGTTCTGACCTCAAGTTGAATGGACCCTCAGTGGTATCAGCCGACCAGCAGAGAGAGGACGGGTTCCAGTTCCACTCTCATAATGATATCAATTCATGATTATCCATGCGCTGTATTCAGGAAGTCATGTTGTGAATAAACTGCTCCAGAGAAAAACATGATTATGATGTGTCAGTGAAATTATTTATAAAATGTATATTGAGCTTTAAAGGTATAGTCAGCGATTCTGGGGAAAGCATTGTTGATTTTATAAGTCAACACCAAAACAAATACACACAAATCCCCCCCCCCCCCCATTGGATTATGATCAGCTGACTATACCTTTTGTTTTTTTCATGTAGTTTTCATGTACATATATTTAGTTATAAATGAATTAAATAGTATTGCTCTTGTACATTTATACTGATTTGTAATAATAATTAAGTTTTGCAACTCATAGCCTAGCTTGTCTTGTTAGCCAGAATGCTATGTTACAGTGTTTCAAAACCAGTATTTATGGCTACAGGCTCAGTTTGACAGTTTGTCATTTATCAAATATTAGGTATTGGGTCATAAATAACAGACTGGAATTGGAATTTTGGAAACTTTATTGACAGCAAAAATGAAAAGAAACTGCTTCTAATATGTTCATTATAAATCACACAAAACCAAAACCCAAATGATGAACTCTAAAATATTGATATAAAAGACTGAAGTGATTATTATTTACAGGTAAGTGATATATTGTAAGAAAGATCTCGTTGAGGAATCGTCGAAGCACATCGACGGCCGCTGTATTGATTTCTGTACTACAATAATAGTAATCAACATTATATTAAAAATCTTGAACGTTAATATTACTTCATAAAATCATTCATGAGTCAAGCAATTCCTCATTCAAATATTAAAGGCCATAATTGTATGGAATTATTAAAATGATTTTTCGATAATAATTACTTTGATATATTATCATTAGAGTATACAATGATTTGATATATATTTACACTTTTCTTACAAATTGATTGCTTTCAAAATAAATGTAATTATGAATGTTTTTGTGATTTATCAAAGGTAGCATCTGAAGTTAGCTGAAGTCCCAAGCCTGCTGTAAGGATTATAAATGATGATCAATCCCCTCCTTCTGGTTTAGAAAAGATGACCATGAGAAGCCTCTTCATGATTACATGTTGACCCTAAACAGCAAGGAAGCACAAGTCAGGATTAAAACATTTATCACTAGATATCACTGTTAATATACTGTTACAATATGACTTACTGTCATGAAGTACTGTTACAATATTACTATTACTGTCATTAAGTACTGTTATAATATTACTATTTCTGTGATGAAGTACTGTTACAATATTACTATTACTGTGATGATGTACTGTTATAATATTACTATTACTGTGATGAAGTACTGTTATAATATTATTACTGTCATGAAGTACTGTTACAATATTACTATTACTGTGATGAAGTACTGTTACAATATTACTATTACTGTGATGAAGTACTGTTATAATATTAATATTACTGTGATGAAGTACTGTTACAATATTACTATTACTGTGATGAAGTAGTTATAATATTAATATTACTGTCATTAAGTACTGTTACCATATTACTATTACTGTGATGAAGTACTGTTATAATATTACTATTACTGTGATGAAGTACTGTTAAAATATTACTATTAGTGTGATGAAGTACTGTTATAATATTACTATTACTGTGATGAAGTACTGTTATAATATTACCATTACTGTGATGAAGTAGATATAATATTACTATTACTGTGATGAAGTACTGTTATAATATTAATATTACTGTGATGAAGTACTGTTACAATATTACTGTTACTGTGATGAAGTACTGTTATAATATTAATATTACTGTGATGAAGTACTGTTATAATATTACCATTACTGTGATGAAGTAGATATAATATTACTATTACTGTGATGAAGTACTGTTATAATATTACTATTACTGTGATGAAGTAGTTTTACAATATTACTGTCACTGTGATGAAGTACTGTTATAATATTACTATTACTGTGATGAAGTACTGTTATAATATTACTATTAGTGTGATGAAGTACTGTTACAATATTACTATTAGTGTGATGAAGTACTGTTACAATATTACTATTAGTGTGATGAAGTACTGTTACAATATGACTATTACTGTGATGACGTACTGTTATAATATTAATATTACTGTGATGAAGTACTGTTACAATATTACTATTAGTGTGATGAAGTACTGTTGTAATATTACTATTACTGTGATGAAGTACTGTTATAATATTAATATTACTGTGATGAAGTACTGTTACAATATTACTATTAGTGTGATGAAGTACTGTTATAATATTACTATTACTGTGATGAAGTACTGTTATAATATTACTATTACTGTGATGAAGTAGTTTTACAATATTACTGTCACTGTGATGAAGTACTGTTATAATATTACTATTACTGTGATGAAGTACTGTTACAATATTACTATTAGTGTGATGAAGTAGTTATAATATTACTATTACTGTGATGAAGTACTGTTATAATATTACTATTAGTGTGATGAAGTACTTTTACAATATTACTATTACTGTAATGCTGTACTGTATCTATATAATCACCCTCCCACCCATCCTCTAAAACATTGTGATGTCACCAAATACTGACTATGTGTTGAGAGGTTGGGCCTCAGGAGCTGGACTCTGTTCCTCACTGTTCCCAGAGCTGCTGTGAGAACCTGGTAAGTAGCAGAACGTGAGGAGGAGAAGTCATGAAGTTATCTGGATCAACAGAGCTGTATAGTCCAGTGAGCTCCATGTACCTAGATCAACATAGTAGTAGTAGTAGTAGTAGTAGTAGTAGTAGTGGTATTAGTAGTAATAGTAGTAGTAGTAGTAGTAGTAGTGGTAGTGGTAGTAGTAGCAGTAGTAGTAGTAGTAGTAGTAGTGGTAGTAGTAGTAGTCGTAGTAGTAGTAGCAGTAGTAGTAGTAGTAGTAGTAGTGGTAGTAGTAGTAGTAGTAGTAGTAGTAGTAGTAGTAGTAGTAGTAGTGGTGTTAATCATAAGAGCAGGACTGCAGTAAAAACACATTGAACTCACCAGCGAGTCGGTGTTTGGCTGAACCTAAGGATGAAGAGAAATGATGAGTGTGTAACAGTGGTAAACATCCTAATGTTATTATACGTCTACCAATCAGATGATAGTGTGGTAAACATCCTAATGTTATTATACGTCTACCAATCAGATGATAGTGTGGTAAACATCCTAATGTTATTGTCTACCAATCAGATGATAGTGTGATTCACTCACCGCTCCTCTTCTTGTACACAAAGACTCCAGCAACACCAACAGCAGCAACAGCAGCGAGGACGAGAACAGCGATGATGATGGGGGTGGTGATGTCATTCTGGACCCCTTCAGGTAAACCAAGAAAAGAAAATGAGGTGTGTGATAATATTCCGTGTTGGACAGTCCTTCCATCACTTCACCACATATCTGCAGGTCAGTGTACAGACACATGCTGCTACACACATGATATATATATTCAGAATCTCCTGGAGCTCAGGGTCATGTGACCTGCCGCTGACACTGATCCTAGCCTTGTCCTCTCACTACGACTCATTTACCCACAATGCACCGTGGTCCACCAACGTGGTCCGCTGTGTTTACCACGTGGCTTCAGGTGTGTCCAGGTAGACCAGTGGTTGTGATGAGGTCAGGTGGAGGTGGTGAGACAGGTGTTCCTACCTCCATCCCTTCCAGGGCCGGTCTTTCCCCAGTTGGTCCTGACGAGGGCCGGGTCCAGTCGGGTAGAGATGTCCTCGATGCCTTTCAGCTGGACCACACACTCGTACCTCCGCCAGTCCTCCCGTGGGACCGACGTCAGGTCCAGGTCCACGCTGACCTGGAAGGTCCCGTCGGGGTTGGGGAGGACCTCCCCATGGTCCACATGCTCATAAAGCTCATCGCCGTCTCTCCTCCAGAACACCACCACCTTGTCAGGGTAGAAGCCTGTAGCATGGCACACCACTGGGGAGGAGGGTCTCCTCTGGAGGAGAGACACCTCAGGATGCTCTGGGGGGGGGGGGGGGGGGGGGGGGGGGGGGGGGGGAGAATATCAGAGAATATCATCCGTAATAAAGTCACTTGAGGAAAAGTCAGAAAGTAGCTCAAATAAAATGTACTTAAGTACCAACAGTATTTCTCTGGGTTAAACTGTACTTAAGTATCAACAGTATTTCTCTGGGTTAAACTGTACTTAAGTATCAACAGTATTTCTGTGGGTTAAACTGTACTTAAGTGTCAGTAGTAACAGTAAACAGTACATATGTCGGGAGGGTCGTGGTCATAATCGTCACTAATTTCAGAACAAAGATTTAACATTTCCAAACGTTTTGGAATAAATCAAATAAAGGAAATGTTTATTTTGACAGTGAGAAACAAAGTCGGCTGTTAAAAGGAAATCAAACAGACGGCATCGCCTGTCCAGGCGTCTTTCCGACGGCGGCGGTTGAGTCAAATCAAATGAAGGAGCCGTTCTTAACTGAAGGGATTCGGCCAAAATGCGCTTTTCTGGGCGCGTCCCAGCGTTGTCCCCGTTAAAGAAACAAACAAGTAAACAAACAACGCGGAAAACAACCAAATGGGTTTTGTTTCTACTCAACAAGTGATGTCATCGGTGTCCGAACACCGCGTTACCCCGGTAACAGCGACTACCGCGGCAAGCCTAGTACCTGGGCCCACCGGGTCATGTGACTACCTGTTCTCTGCAGAGTGCTCTTCCCATAGTCCAGGTACTTCTTCAGCCAATCAACACACTCCTTGTTGTAGTAGTTCTTATCATGTTCTAACCGAGCTCTATCCTGATCCAATCTCAGTTTGGTGAAGACAGCCTGTGGTGTTGGAGCGATCCATCTCAGGTTCTTCAGGTCCAACACTAGGAAGTCCTCCCCATCATAACCAAACTGGACATAACCATCAGTGGTATCATCCTCATCATCCCACTCACAACCATCCATCCTCTGAAACATGTGGACACCTGAGAGAGAGAGAGAGAGAGAGAGAGACCTTAACTGTCTGTCTGTAGATTAACTGTCTGTAGAATAACTGTCTCTCTGGAGGATAACTGTCTGTAGGTTAACTGTCTGTCTGTAGGTTACCTGTCTGTCTGTAGGTTAACTGTCTGTCTGGAGGTTAATTGTCTGTAGGTTACCTGTCAGTCTGGAGCTTAACAGTCTGTCTGGAGGTTGACTGTCTGTAGATGAACTGTGTCTGGAGGTTACCTGTCTGTAGGTTAAATGTCTGTCTGTAGGTTACCTGTGAACTATCTGTAGGGTAACTGTCTGTCTGGAGGCTAACTGTCTGTCTGTAGATTAACTGTTTGTCTGGAGGCTAACTGTCTGTCTGTAGGTTAACTGTCTGTCTGTAGGTTAACTGTCTGTATGGAGGCTAACTGTCTGTAGGTTAACTGTCTGTATGGAGGCTAACTGTCTGTATGGAGGCTAACTGTCTGTAGGTTAGCTGTCTGTCTGTAGGTTACCTGTGTGTCTGTAGGTTAACTGTCTGTAGAAAAACTGTCTCTCTGAAGGCTAACCGTCTGTAGGTTAGCTGTCTGTCTGTAGGTTAACTGTCTGTCTGTAGGTTAACTGTCTGTATGGAGGCTAACTGTCTGTAGGTTAGCTGTCTGTCTGTAGGTTACCTGTGTGTCTGTAGGTTAACTGTCTGTAGAAAAACTGTCTCTCTGAAGGCTAACTGTCTGTAGGTTACCTGTCTGTCTGTAGGTTACTGCCTGTCTGTAAGTTAACTGTCTGTCTGTAGGTTAACTGTCTGTAGATTAACTGTGTCTGGAGGTTAACTGTCTGGAGGTTAAATGTCTGTCTGTAGGTTAACTGTCTGTCTGGAGGCGAACTGCCTGTCTGTAGACTAACTGTCTGTCTGTAGATTAACTGTCTATCTGGAGGCTAACTCTCTGTAGGTTACCTGTCTGTCTGTATGTTAACTGTCTGTAGATTAACTGTCTGTCTGGAGGCTAACTGTCTGACTGTAGGTTACCTGTCTGTCTGTAGATTAACTGTCTGTAGGTTACCTGTCTGTCTGTAGATTAACTGTCTGTAGGTTAACTGTCTGTCTGGAGGTTAACTGTCTGTAGATTAACTGTCTGTCTGTAGATTAACTGTCTGTCTGGAGGGTAACTGTCTGTCTGGAGGGTAACTGTCTGTAGGTTAACTGTCTGTCTGTAGGTTAACTGTCTGTATGGAGGCTAACTGTCTGTAGATTAGCTGTCTGTCTATAGGTTACCTGTGTGTCTGTAGGTTAACTGTCTGTAGAAAAACTGTCTCTCTGAAGGCTAACCGTCTGTAGGTTAGCTGTCTGTCTGTAGGTTAACTGTCTGTAGGTTAACTGTCTGTATGGAGGCTAACTGTCTGTAGGTTAGCGGTCTGTCTGTAGGTTACCTGTGTGTCTGTAGGTTAACTGTCTGTAGAAAAACGGTCTCTCTGAAGGCTAACTGTCTGTAGGTTACCTGTCTGTCTGTAGGTTACTGCCTGTCTGTAAGTTAACTGTCTGTCTGTAGGTTAACTGTCTGTAGATTAACTGTGTCTGGAGGTTAACTGTCTGTAGGTTAAATGTCTGTCTGGAGGCGAACTGCCTGTCTGTAGACTAACTGTCTGTCTGTAGTTTAACTGTCTATCTGGAGGCTAACTCTCTGTAGGTTAACTGTCTGTCTGTATGTTAACTGTCTGTAGATTAACTGTCTGTCTGGAGGCTAACAGTCTGACTGTAGGTTACTTGTCTGTCTGTAGATGAACTGTCTGTAGGTTACCTGTCTGTCTGTAGATTAACTGTCTGTCTGGAGGGTAACTGTCTGTCTGGAAGGTAACTGTCTGTCTGTAGGTTAACTGTCTGTCTGTAGGTTAACTGTCTGTATGGAGGCTAACTGTCTGTAGATTAGCTGTCTGTCTGTAGGTTACCTGTGTGTCTGTAGGTTAACTGTCTGTAGAAAAACTGTCTCTCTGAAGGCTCACTGTCTGTAGGTTACCTGTCTGTCTGTAGGTTACTGCCTGTCTGTAAGTTAAGTCTCTGTCTGTAGGTTAACTGTCTGTATGGAGGCTAACTGTCTGTAGGTTAGCTGTCTGTCTGTAGGATACCTGTGTGTCTGTAGGTTAACTGTCTGTAGAAAAACTGTCTCTCTGAAGGCTAACCGTCTGTAGGTTAGCTGTCTGTCTGTAGGTTAACTGTCTGTAGGTTAACTGTCTGTCTGTAGGTTAACTGTCTGTATGGAGGCTAACTGTCTGTAGGTTAGCGGTCTGTCTGTAGGTTACCTGTGTGTCTGTAGGTTAACTGTCTGTAGAAAAACGGTCTCTCTGAAGGCTAACTGTCTGTAGGTTACCTGTCTGTCTGTAGGTTACTGCCTGTCTGTAAGTTAACTGTCTGTCTGTAGGTTAACTGTCTGTAGATTAACTGTGTCTGGAGGTTAACTGTCTGTAGGTTAAATGTCTGTCTGGAGGCGAACTGCCTGTCTGTAGACTAACTGTCTGTCTGTAGTTTAACTGTCTATCTGGAGGCTAACTCTCTGTAGGTTACCTGTCTGTCTGTATGTTAACTGTCTGTAGATTAACTGTCTGTCTGGAGGCTAACTGTCTGACTGTAGGTTACCTGTCTGTCTGTAGATGAACTGTCTGTAGGTTACCTGTCTGTCTGTAGATTAACTGTCTGTAGGTTAACTGTCTGTCTGGAGGTTAACTGTCTGTAGATTAACTGTCTGTCTGTAGATTAACTGTCTGTCTGGAGGGTAACTGTCTGTCTGGAAGGTAACTGTCTGTCTGTAGGTTAACTGTCTGTCTGTAGGTTAACTGTCTGTATGGAGGCTAACTGTCTGTAGATTAGCTGTCTGTCTGTAGGTTACCTGTGTGTCTGTAGGTTAACTGTCTGTAGAAAAACTGTCTCTCTGAAGGCTCACTGTCTGTAGGTTACCTGTCTGTCTGTAGGTTACTGCCTGTCTGTAAGTTAAGTGTCTGTCTGTAGGTTAAATGTTGGTAGGTTAACGGTCTGTCTGTAGGTAACCTGTCTGTCTGTAGATTAACTGTGTCTGGAGGTTAACTGTCTGGAGGTTAAATGTCTGTCTGTAGGTTAACTGTCTGTCTGGAGGCGAACTGCCTGTCTGTAGACTAACTGTCTGTCTGTAGATTAACTGTCTATCTGGAGGCTAACTCTCTGTAGGTTACCTGTCTGTCTGTATGTTAACTGTCTGTAGATTAACTGTCTGTCTGGAGGCTAACTGTCTGACTGTAGGTTACCTGTCTGTCTGTAGATTAACTGTCTGTAGGATACCTGTCTGTCTGTAGATTAACTGTCTGTAGGTTAACTGTCTGTCTGGAGGTTAACTGTCTGTAGATTAACTGTCTGTCTGTAGATTAACTGTCTGTCTGGAGGGTAACTGTCTGTCTGGAGGGTAACTGTCTGTAGGTTAACTGTCTGTCTGTAGGTTAACTGTCTGTATGGAGGCTAACTGTCTGTAGATTAGCTGTCTGTCTATAGGTTACCTGTGTGTCTGTAGGTTAACTGTCTGTAGAAAAACTGTCTCTCTGAAGGCTAACTGTCTGTAGGTTACCTGTCCGTCTGTAGGTTACTGCCTGTCTGTAAGTTAACTGTCTGTCTGTAGGTTAACTGTCTGTAGGTTAAATGTTTGTAGGTTAACGGTCTGTCTGTAGGTAACCTGTCTGTCTGTAGATTAACTGTATGTCTGGTGCGTAACTGTCTGTCTTTAGGTTAACTGTCTGTAGAATAACTGTCTTTCTGGGGGCTAACTGTCTGTAGGTTAACTGTCTGTAGATTAACTGTCTGTCTGGACTCGGTTAATTGTCTGTAGACAGTAGTAGGATCTTAACAGTCTGTCTGGAGGTTGACTGTCTGTAGATTAACTGTGTCTGGAGGTTAACTGTCTGTAGGTTAAATGTCTGTCTGTAGGTTAACTGTCTGGAGGCGAACTGCCTGTCTGTAGACTAACTGTCTGTCTGTAGATTAACTGTCTATCTGGAGGCTAACTCTCTGTAGGTTACCTGTCTGTCTGTATGTTAACTGTCTGTAGATTAACTGTCTGTCTGGAGGCTAACTGTCTGACTGTAGGTTACCTGTCTGTCTGTAGATTAACTGTCTGTAGGTTACCTGTCTGTCTGTAGATTAACTGTCTGTAGGTTAACTGTCTGTCTGGAGGTTAGCTGTCTGTAGATTAACTGTCTGTCTGGAGGGTAACTGTCTGTCTGGAAGGTAACTGTCTGTCTGTAGGTTAACTGTCTGTCTGTAGGTTAACTGTCTGTATGGAGGCTAACTGTCTGTAGATTAGCTGTCTGTCTGTAGGTTACCTGTGTGTCTGTAGGTTAACTGTCTGTAGAAAAACTGTCTCTCTGAAGGCTAACTGTCTGTAGGTTACCTGTCTGTCTGTAGGTTACTGCCTGTCTGTAAGTTAAGTGTCTGTCTGTAGGTTAACTGTCTGTAGGTTAAATGTTGGTAGGTTAACGGTCTGTCTGTAGGTAACCTGTCTGTCTGCAGATTAACTGTATGTCTGGTGCGTAACTGTCTGTCTTAAGGTTAACTGTCTGTAGAATAACTGTCTTTCTGGGGGCTAACTGTCTGTAGGTTAACTGTCTGTAGATTAACTGTCTGTCTGGACTCGGTTAATTGTCTGTAGACAGTAGTAGGATCTTAACAGTCTGTCTGGAGGTTGACTGTCTGTAGATTAACTGTGTCTGGTGGTTAACTGTCTGTAGGTTAAATGTCTGTCTGTAGGTTAACTGTCTGGAGGCGAACTGCCTGTCTGTAGACTAACTGTCTGTCTGTAGATTAACTGTCTATCTGGAGGCTAACTCTCTGTAGGTTACCTGTCTGTCTGTATGTTAACTGTCTGTAGATTAACTGTCTGTCTGGAGGCTTACTGTCTGACTGTAGGTTACCTGTCTGTCTGTAGATTAACTGTCTGTAGGTTACCTGTCTGTCTGTAGGTTAACTGTCTGTAGATTAACTGTCTGTCTGTAGATTAACTGTCTGTCTGGAGGGTAACTGTCTGTAGGTTAAATGTCTTTAGGTTACATTTCTGGAGGTTAACTGTCTGGAGGTTAAATGTCTGTCTGTAGGTTAACTGTCTGTCTGGAGGCGAACTGCCTGTCTGTAGACTAACTGTCTGTCTGTAGATTAACTGTCTATCTTGAGGCTAACTCTCTGTAGGTTACCTGTCTGTCTGTATGTTAACTGTCTGTAGATTAACTGTCTGTCTGGAGGCTAACTGTCTGACTGTAGGTTACCTGTCTGTCTGTAGATTAACTGTCTGTAGGTTACCTGTCTGTCTGTAGATTAACTGTCTGTAGGTTAACTGTCTGTCTGGAGGTTAACTGTCTGTAGATTAACTGTCTGTCTGTAGATTAACTGTCTGTCTGGAGGGTAACTGTCTGTCTGGAGGGTAACTGTCTGTAGGTTAACTGTCTGTCTGTAGGTTAACTGTCTGTATGGAGGCTAACTGTCTGTAGATTAGCTGTCTGTCTATAGGTTACCTGTGTGTCTGTAGGTTAACTGTCTGTAGAAAAACTGTCTCTCTGAAGGCTAACTGTCTGTAGGTTACCTGTCCGTCTGTAGGTTACTGCCTGTCTGTAAGTTAACTGTCTGTCTGTAGGTTAACTGTCTGTAGGTTAAATGTTTGTAGGTTAACGGTCTGTCTGTAGGTAACCTGTCTGTCTGTAGATTAACTGTATGTCTGGTGCGTAACTGTCTGTCTTTAGGTTAACTGTCTGTAGAATAACTGTCTTTCTGGGGGCTAACTGTCTGTAGGTTAACTGTCTGTAGATTAACTGTCTGTCTGGACTCGGTTAATTGTCTGTAGACAGTAGTAGGATCTTAACAGTCTGTCTGGAGGTTGACTGTCTGTAGATTAACTGTGTCTGGAGGTTAACTGTCTGTAGGTTAAATGTCTGTCTGTAGGTTAACTGTCTGGAGGCGAACTGCCTGTCTGTAGACTAACTGTCTGTCTGTAGATTAACTGTCTATCTGGAGGCTAACTCTCTGTAGGTTACCTGTCTGTCTGTATGTTAACTGTCTGTAGATTAACTGTCTGTCTGGAGGCTAACTGTCTGACTGTAGGTTACCTGTCTGTCTGTAGATTAACTGTCTGTAGGTTACCTGTCTGTCTGTAGATTAACTGTCTGTAGGTTAACTGTCTGTCTGGAGGTTAGCTGTCTGTAGTTTAACTGTCTGTCTGGAGGGTAACTGTCTGTCTGGAAGGTAACTGTCTGTCTGTAGGTTAACTGTCTGTCTGTAGGTTAACTGTCTGTATGGAGGCTAACTGTCTGTAGATTAGCTGTCTGTCTGTAGGTTACCTGTGTGTCTGTAGGTTAACTGTCTGTAGAAAAACTGTCTCTCTGAAGGCTAACTGTCTGTAGGTTACCTGTCTGTCTGTAGGTTACTGCCTGTCTGTAAGTTAAGTGTCTGTCTGTAGGTTAACTGTCTGTAGGTTAAATGTTGGTAGGTTAACGGTCTGTCTGTAGGTAACCTGTCTGTCTGCAGATTAACTGTATGTCTGGTGCGTAACTGTCTGTCTTTAGGTTAACTGTCTGTATAATAACTGTCTTTCTGGGGGCTAACTGTCTGTAGGTTAACTGTCTGTAGATTAACTGTCTGTCTGGACTCGGTTAATTGTCTGTAGACAGTAGTAGGATCTTAACAGTCTGTCTGGAGGTTGACTGTCTGTAGATTAACTGTGTCTGGTGGTTAACTGTCTGTAGGTTAAATGTCTGTCTGTAGGTTAACTGTCTGGAGGCGAACTGCCTGTCTGTAGACTAACTGTCTGTCTGTAGATTAACTGTCTATCTGGAGGCTAACTCTCTGTAGGTTACCTGTCTGGAGGCGAACTGCCTGTCTGTAGACTAACTGTCTGTCTGTAGATTAACTGTCTATCTGGAGGCTAACTCTCTGTAGGTTACCTGTCTGTAGATTAACTGTCTGTCTGGAGGCTTACTGTCTGACTGTAGGTTACCTGTCTGTCTGTAGATTAACTGTCTGTAGGTTACCTGTCTGTCTGTAGGTTAACTGTCTGTAGATTAACTGTCTGTCTGTAGATTAACTGTCTGTCTGGAGGGTAACTGTCTGTAGGTTAAATGTCTTTAGGTTACATTTCTGTAGGTTAACTGTCTGTAGGTTAGACGTCTGTCTGTAGGTTACCTGTCTGTCTGTAGGTTAACTGTCTGCAGAAAAACTGTCTCTCTGAAGGCTAACTGTCTGTAGGTTACCTGTCTGTCTGTAGGTTACTGCCTGTCTGTAAGTTAACTGTCTGTCTGTAGGTTAACTGTCTGTAGGTTAAATGTTTGTAGGTTAACGGTCTGTCTGTAGGTAACCTGTCTGTCTGTAGATTAACTGTATGTCTGGTGCGTAACTGTCTGTCTTTAGGTTAACTGTCTGTAGAATAACTGTCTTTCTGGGGGCTAACTGTCTGTAGGTTAACTGTCTGTAGATTAACTGTCTGTCTGGACTCGGTTAATTGTCTGTAGACAGTAGTAGGATCTTAACTGTCTGTCTGGAGGTTGACTGTCTGTAGATTAACTGTGTCTGGAGGTTAACTGTCTGTAGGTTAAATGTCTGTCTGTAGGTTAACTGTCTGGAGGCGAACTGCCTGTCTGTAGACTAACTGTCTGTCTGTAGATTAACTGTCTATCTGGAGGCTAACTCTCTGTAGGTTACCTGTCTGTCTGTATGTTAACTGTCTGTAGATTAACTGTCTGTCTGGAGGCTAACTGTCTGACTGTAGGTTACCTGTCTGTCTGTAGATTAACTGTCTGTAGGTTACCTGTCTGTCTGTAGATTAAATGTCTGTAGGTTAACTGTCTGTCTGGAGGTTAGCTGTTTGTAGATTAACTGTCTGTCTGTAGATTAACTGTCTGTCTGGAGGTGAACTGCCTGTCTGTAGACTAACTGTCTGTCTGTAGATTAACTGTCTATCTGGAGGCTAACTCTCTGTAGGTTACCTGTCTGTCTTTATGTTAACTGTCTGTAGATTGACTGTCTGTCTGGAGGCTTACTGTCTGTAGGTTACCTGTCTGTCTGTAGATTAACTGTCTGTAGGTTAACTGTCTGTAGATTAATTGTCTGTCTGTAGATTAACTGTCTGTCTGGAGGGTAACTGTCTGTCTGGAGGATAACTGTCTGTCTGGAGGGTAACTGTCTCTGTCTGTAGGTTACTGCCTGTCTGTAAGTTAACTGTCTGTCTGTAGGTTAACTGTCTGTAGGTTAAATGTTTGTAGGTTAACGGTCTGTCTGTAGGTAACCTGTCTGTCTGTAGATTAACTGTATGTCTGGTGCGTAACTGTCTGTCTTTAGGTTAACTGTCTGTAGAATAACTGTCTTTCTGGGGGCTAACTGTCTGTAGGTTAACTGTCTGTATATTAACTGTCTGTCTGGACTCGGTTAATTGTCTGTAGACAGTAGTAGGATCTTAACAGTCTGTCTGGAGGTTGACTGTCTGTAGATTAACTGTCTTTCTGTAGATTAACTGTCTGTCTGGAGGGTAACTGTCTGTCTGGAGGGTAACTGTCTGTCTGTAGATTAACTGTCTGTCTGGAGGGTAACTGTCTGTCTGGAGGGTAACTGTCTGTAGGTTAAATGTCTTTAGGTTACATTTCTGTAGGTTAACTGTCTGTAGGTTAGACGTCTGTCTGTAGGTTACCTGTCTGTCTGTAGGTTAACTGTCTGCAGAAAAACTGTCTCTCTGAAGGCTAACTGTCTTTAGGTTAACTGTCTGTAGAATAACTGTCTCTCTGGAGGATAACTGTCTGTAGGTTAACTGTCTGTCTGTAGGTTAACTGTCTGTAGAATAACTGTCTCTCTGGAGGATAACTGTCTGTTGGTTAACTGTCTGTCTGTAGGTTAACTGTCTGTCTGGAGGTTAATTGTCTGTAGGTTACCTGTCAGTCTGGTGCTTAACAGTCTGTCTGGAGGTTGACTGTCTGTAGATTACCTGTTTGTACGGAGGTTAACTGTCTGTGTTTAGGTTAACTGTTTGTCTGGAGGTTAACTGTCTGTCCGGAGGCTAACTGTCTGTAGATTAACTGTTTGTCCGGAGGTTAACTGTCTGTGTTTAGGTTAACTGTTTGTCTGGAGGTTAACTGTCTGTAGGTTAACTGTCTGTGTTTAGGTTAACTGTTTGTCTGGAGGTTAACTGTCTGTAGGTTAACTGTCTGTAGGTTACCTGTCTGCCTGCAGGTGAACTCCTGTTGAGCATCCCATAATATGAGTAGTGATGAAGTAGTGTAAAGGTAACACTGTATATAAAGGATGATGTACTGCAGTATTACTGTGTAATAAACCACTACAGGTCTCCTGAAGCTGCTGCATCACCTGATCCATCCCATAATATTCTGCTGACTGTCCCACCAGGACACTGCCACTGCTGCTCTGTGTGTGAGTGCTGCTCTAGGGGTATTATGGGATGTCAGTGTGTTTGTTTGTTTGTTTGTTTGTTTGTTTGTTTGTTTGTTTGTTTGTTTGTTTGTTTGTTTGTTTGTTTGTGTGTGTGTGTGTGTGTGTGTGTGTGTGTGTGTGTGTGTGTGTAAACATACCTCCTGTCTGGTTGAAGCGCCGCTTCACAGTCTCAATGTTGACTTTGTTGGTCTGCTGTTCACTCAGATAGAGTCCAGTTTGCCTCTCCAGGTATTGTGGGTCATCTCTGGTGAGCTGGTCCATCCAGGACTGTTTGAGTTCTGCTTTCTGGCTGTTGCTGTCATAGTAAATAAACTGAAGTTCATCCACCATCCCAACAGCCACAAACTCTGGGAAGTTTGAGACTCCAGACGACGCCGTGGTGAAATACTTCAGAGAGTGAATCACTGTAGACAGACAGACAGACAGACAGACAGACAGACAGACAGACAGACAGACAGATTAATGCTGTACATCACGATCAGAGAGACAGACACATGGCCCCTCCCAGCATATAGCCCCGCCCCCCCAGCATGTAGCCCCGCCCCTGTCCCCTCCCAGCATGTAGCCCCGCCCCCTGGCTACAGGTATTTCGGGAGGTTTTGTTTTAACTTTATTGACATCTCAACAGGTTACAGTACAATGCTGCCGTCCAAACGCTTCAACTAAAACACAAACAGCTTCATTTTAATCTTGCATACTAACGGTGATTTGACATCGTTTCAACTCAATGTTTCGTTCTTACCGCTTAATTCACCTGCGCATTTTAATTACATACATATTTACATTGTTAAGGATTTGAAATCCAGAATGATTTATAGTGAGATTAAATGTGTCTTCTGTCGATAAGGTGAACATTTAATGCTTTTCTTGTCAGACACTCGTATTGTATTGAAATATAAATATCTATGATCATATGAATTGATAAATAGTTCAAGTTCAGTAGGATCCAACAATATGAATGTGGTCCTGAATAGCTGCGAATGAAACACATCTGAGTGTTAATAAAATAGTTGATTAAAAATTAAAAACTAGACATGAATCGGGTGTGAACTGGACGTTAATGTCCGTCGGTACCGATCAGAATTGACGGTAACTTTCATTGTAGCAGCCCCAGAAGGAAGATGGTCGGACTCTTTGACTGATGTTGAATTTATTCGCTTAAACTCATTAACACCGTAAGAGCTATACAGAAAAAACAGCAAAAAAAAATACATATTTTCAATTACCTTCTGTTAATAAAATAAACCATAAATAAACAATGATTATAACATGTAACGTTGATGCACTACCTTGTTCCCTTTCTCCAACTGAGGTGCAAAATCCACACACACGTATCTCCGTCACAGTAAACAACACTATTTACAAAGAAACAAAACTCCCGTTAATATGAAATAATACGAGTATACACTTTGAATTAATATATATATAACAACTTGATCTTACCATGAACCAAGAATTAATTCCCATAACAAAAGTGCATTTATTGCGGCAATATCGCTGGAAAACTATGCAGCCTTTCTTATCATACAGAGCGCAAAAAATAAACCGCGAACGTAAAACAACTTCCTGTTCCTTCTTCTGACATTTCAAAATAAAGTGCTGCATTTCAAAATAAATCAAACAACGACACTGAAATAAAGGGTCCTTTACACTCCCACCAAATCATGAGTGATTAACAAAACTGCACTCTGTTTTTTTTTTTAGATTACAAATGATTTTTACACATTAAATGAAACCCACAGGTAGGTGTAGTGACATGTAGTGAAACAGTAAACATAAATCAATCTCTGAAATGTTTGAAATGATACAAGGTACAATTAGTCCTTGATTTAAGACAAAAGAAGGCCCTTTAAGAGGCCTCCAGAAGAAGTACCAGTTTCTGAACCGGACGCTCTATTACAGTAACCTTATTGCAGCGTTCACCCCCTTTTGTAAGATTGCGATCACCAACAGACAGTTTGACCTTTCTAACAAGTCCATCTTTGCCAACAGTGGCTTCAGTAACTCTACATAATCTCCACTCATTTCTGGGCAGATCATCACTCTTCTCCAACACTATGTCATCAACCTTCAAGTTTCTCTTTGGACAATGCCAACGCTGTCTGACAGATATGTTGGAAAGGTACTCCTTGCGCCAACGGCTCCAGAACTGCTCCGCAAGATATTGAATGTGGCGCCACCTCTTCCGAGCATACATATCCTCCCTTATGAACTTGCCAGGTGGTGGTAGGGCATTGACAGACTTCATTGTAAGCAGGTGATTAGGAGTGAGTGGCTCAAGGCTTTTTGGGTCATTTAGGTTATCAACAGTCAGTGGGCGGCTGTTTACAATTGCCATTGCTTCATAAAGGAAGGTTCTTAGAGAAGCATCATCTAGCCTGCCGGAAGAGAGTGAGATAGTGGAGCTGAGAATACTTCTGACTGTTCGTATTTGTCTTTCCCATACTCCGCCAACATGACTTGAGTGTGGTGCATTCATGCTGAAGTCACATTGCTTCTCAGCAAGAAAGGCAGTCAGCCTGTTTGTGTCAAGTTCCTTTAGAGCTTCATTGAACGCATTCTTTGCTCCCACGAAATTAGTTCCTTGATCTGATTTGATTTGTCGTACTGCACCACGTATGGCGATGAAACACCGCAGACCGTTTATGAAGGAATCTGTAGACAGATCGTCAAGCATCTCAATATGAATTGCTCGTGAGCAGAAGCAGGTGAAGAGAAGGCCATATCGTTTGTGCTCCTTCCTTCCTTGTTTAGTGAAAAATGGACCGAAACAGTCCATTCCAGAGTACGTAAATGGTGGTGATGGCTCCACACGCTCTGGTGGAAGATCAGCCATTCTTTGTATCTCTGTAGATCTCCTCAGTCTCCTACATGTCACACATTGCCAGATATAGGACGCCACTGCTCGATTCATCCCTGGGATCCAGTAGCCATTTGACCGTATTTCATTAATGGTCAGTCCCTTGCCTTGGTGTTTGACCTTTTCATGGCAGTGTGCAATGATCAGTTTGGTGATGTGGTGATCCTTTGGAATTATTGCAGGATGTTTGAGTGAATTTGGAAGTGATGAGTCACACAGCCGTCCTCCCACCTTCAGCACACCATCCTTGTCTACAAAGGCATCAAGCTTGTACAATTCTTTGTGGGTTTGCAGTTTGGTTCCTTTGTTCAGTAATGTTAAGTCATCTTTATAAACATGACTTTGCAGAGCCTTAATTATGAAGCACTCAGCTTTCTCTCGCTCCAGTACTGTGGAGTGACCACTTGATTTGTCATTGTTAATTCGCCGTTGAATGCGCGCGACGGCTCGAATCACACTAAGCCAGGAGGAGAAGTTAGATAGACGATCTACAAAGCTTATTTGCTCTGTGATTTCAGTATGCAATGCTTGAGCCTTTCTGACTTCCGGGTCTCCGACTGATAGCTCTGGGATCTTATCTGATGAGCTGACAATTTCTTTCTCCCATAAGAATTTGGGGCCGGTAAACCAATTGGACGACAGTAGCTCACTTGCTGTCAAGCCTCTGGATGCGTGGTCTGCAGGGTTTTCAGCAGTTGAGATGTATCTCCATTGTTTAGGAGTTGTGTTGAGATGGATCTTCTGCACTCTATTGGCCACAAATGTGTGGAATCGTCGTGCCTGATTGTTAATATATCCTAGAACCACCATAGAGTCAGTCCAGAAAACCTCCTCAACCTCCGCACATCCAAGCTCCTCCTTCAGCATCCTGCTTACTGTAACTGAGACAAGAGCCGCTGTTAGTTCTAATCTGGGAATTGTTGTGACCTTGGTGGGAGAGACACGTGATTTTGCCATGACCAGAGCGCAGTGAATGTCTTCAGCCTCATTTTTGACTCTAATGTATGAACATTGGCCATATCCACTTGTGCTGGCATCCGAATAATGATGCAACTCTGTTTTTATGATCTTTCCAAATCCAGGGGGTGCATAACAGCGTTTGATGCTGATTTTCTCCAAGTTGATAAGATCATCTTTCCATTGCTCCCACCGTGGCTGAAGTTTGGTAGGTATAGGGTCATCCCAACCCGTGCCACTTCTGCACATTTCTTGAAGCACTCCTTTTCCAATCAGCAGGAATGGGGCAACAAGTCCCAACGGATCATACAAGGATGCAACTGTTGATAGAACACCACGACGAGTGGCTGGCTGGTCTTTAAGATTGATGCTGAAACTGAAGCAATCAGTGTCTATACGCCATTGAATTCCCAGTGTTCTTTCTAATGGTGAGTCATCAAATGTGAGGTTGAGGTCCTTTACGTTAGTTGCACGTTCTGACGGTGGTATATTCTCCATGACAGTCATGTCATTAGATATGAATTTGTGCAGGCGGAGGCCGCCCTTGGCACAAAGTTCACGTGCCTCCTGGACAAGCTGAATGGCGCTATTTGCTTTGTCGACACTTGTGATCCCATCATCCACGTAGAAATTTCTCATTATGAACTGTGACCCTAATGGGTAGATGTGCTGGTACTCCTTAGCCAGATGCTGCAATCCATAGTTAGCACATCCGGGAGAAGATGCAGCGCCAAACAGATGCACATTCATATGATACTCCTTTGGCTGTGCACTGAGGTCCCCATCCTTCCACCACAGAAAGCGTAAGTATTCTCGGTCGCTCTCATACACTCGAAACTGATGAAACATCTTCTCAATATCACACATCAGGGCAACAGGGTGCTGGCGAAACCGTAACAAGACACCTGTCAGGTTGTTTGTTAAGTCAGGCCCTGAGAGAAGATGATCATTGAGACTGGTTCCATTGCATTTAGCAGAGCAGTCAAACACTACCCGTAGTTTCCCTGGTTTACGTGGATGGAAGACGCCATGATGAGGAATATACCATTTCTCTCCTTCAATTCCGTCATCATTAACTTCCTCTGCATCTCCCTTTCCAATGACCCCAGCCATGAACTCAGTATACTGTTCTTTGTACCTTTCATCCTTTGACAGTTTTCTTTTGAGATGGTTGAGTCGAACAACAGCGCAGTGTTTGTTGTTTGGCAGGTAAGGTCTCTCCTTGAAGGGAAGGGGCATTTCGTAGTGTCCGTTACAGGTGGTCTTTATACCTTGCTTAAGCTTGTTGAGGAAGAGAATATCATCCTGAGATGCTGTTTTGCCATCTTCATTAGAATCTTTGAAGTCAGACTCGAGAACGCGAAGAGCATCTGCAGGCGTTACTGGTGGCTGCTCTTTCACAGTAACTCGGTGACACAGGCTAGTAGTGCTGGGAGAGTCATGATATGATGAAGAGGGTCCCACAATGCTCCATCCCAAATCAGTGCGAACAGCATACGGTTCTTCATCCTCACCTAAAATAACCTGCCTTGGTGCTAAGGCCCTTGAGCAGTTGTAACCTATTAGAAGGCCAACCTCACAGTCTTGTAGTGGCAGGATTTCATCTGCCAGCATGTTGAGATGAGCCCATTTCCTTGCTGTTTCACATGTAGGGATGTGCGCACGATTTACTGGGATACAGTCCTTAGTGTAGACATGAGGAAGGTCAATCAGGACTGTAGAATTATGGCCTCTGACACGAAGCCCTGAAACTTTTTGACTCTCAACAACTGTGTCCTTTCCTATCATAGTTGTTAACTTAAGCTTTACTGGTACTTCATCTGCATGTAGAGTGTGGCTCACTTCCTGGTCAATGAAGGCAGTATCACTCTGAGTATCAAGCATAGCATACACAAGCTTTTCTGCTCTTGGATTCTTACTTGACGACACCCACACTGGCACGATCATGGACGTGTTAGCACCAGGTCCTTTTCTTGCTACGTTAAGTGAAAGTGCAGTTGTTGACTCGTTTGTGTTACCTGAGGTTGACATAACCTGAGAAACAAGTTTTCCCTTTTTTACGTAATTTTCATCGTGCAGACATGTCGGATGCTTTCCCTTGCAAGTGTCGCAGGAATGGCGATGCCGGCAGTCCTTTGCATTGTGGCCGTTTTTCATGCATCCATAACACAGTCTTTTCTCTTTCACATATTGTCTTCGTTCCTCTAGAGACCTTGTCATGAACTCAGAACAGCTGTAGAGCTGATGATTATTGCTCTGACAGAACATACATTGAGGCTTTGTGCTTTCCTTTGTCAATTTTGGACTTTCACTGTGTGTCACTGTTTGAGTGTTAAGAACACTGGCCTTGTTCCTTTTCATGTCTCTCTGATTTCGTTTTTCTCTAGATACGTCAGGTGAATGCAGTGCATGGAAGGATGTTATCGGGTTGCAGGCAACATCTGCTTCCAATGACATAAAGACTGTAAAGTCCTGGAAGCTAGGAAATTCTTTATGGTCATTCAATGTTTTTGTAACCTGGCGGTTCCAGCGAGACGCTAACCAATCAGGCAATTTTTGAACCAGTTTTTGGTTCTCCTCACAATCGTTCAATATTTGGAGACCCATCACGTGAGGTATGGCCTCTTGGCAGGCATTCAAGAAGTCAGAGAAATTCCTGAGTCCTTCTGAGTCCTTTGCTTGAAGTTTTGGCCAACTAGCGAGTTTATCTCTGAAGGCCCTCTGAATGACAAATGGCTGTCCATATCTGTGATTCAGTTTATTCCAGGCATCCTGATATGCTTCGTCATCATTTCTGTAAAACACTCCATCAAGAGTCCTGCGAGCTGCACCAGTAACATATTTTTTCAGGTAGTAAAGCTTATCAGCAGCAGGAATGTTACGTTGATCAATGAGTGAGATGAATGATGCTTTCCACTCAATAAAATGAATGGGATTACCGTTAAATACAGATGGCTCTGGTGTTGGTAGTCTATTAACTGCTATGCTGTCTTGAACAGCTTGAGCAAGAAGAGACACATCTGTATGTGGTGGTCTGTATGGTGGTGCTGTGACGTTGAGAGGGGAAGGAGTGTCATGTGGAAGCATGTAATTCTGGCTTGTAGTATCACCAACCACAGACTGAGTGCGATACTCTTTTGCTGCCTCCTGTTCATAGGCTTGTAACCTGGCTCGGGCTGCCCTTAATTCTTTCTCTGCCTTAATTTGCTCCAACTCACGCTTTTGAGCTTCAAGTTGTGTCCTCTGCTGCTCCTCCAAATGCTGTATTCTTTCCTTTTGTCTTTTCTCTTTAAGCAGCAACTCATACTCAGCCTCTTTAGCTGCAAGATCGGCTGCTGCATCCGCACGTTTGGCTGCCACAGTTGAGGATCTGCTATGCTGACTGGACCTACTTGAATGTGAGGCAGAGGATCCAAAGACAGAAACAGCATAATCAAGATGAAGTAGTCCATGGAGCCTTTGGCTTTCTTCTTCAAATTCAAAATCTCCATTAATGCCTGATATTCTTTCAAAGGCGATTTTTAGAATATCTCTTGACACTGCTTCACATGCATCTATGCGCCGCCTGGTCTCTGTTGATGGTGTGACACAATCTCTAATGTCACTATATATGCTTAAAACATTATCTCTTGCCCTTTCTATTGCGTCAACTAGAGATGCTATTTGACTTTCTGGAATGTCAGATTTGAGTTCATTTCGTGCTTTGCGGGCTTGCATTTTCCATTGGTCATACAAACATGCAAGTTTCTTTTCCTTTTTCTGTGCTTCATTCTTTTGAAATTCAAGCATTTTCGCTGTGGGATTGCGTGAGCGACTAGAACGTAGTAGCTCCTCTGTATTTTCTACAACTTGGCCTAGAGCCTGAATTCCTTCTTGAAGGCTATCAACTTCTTCATGTGGCTCACTCATTTTTTCAACAGTTAAGCTAGTTACAGTAGTTGGTTGAGTAACATGTAAGTTTTCTTGACATTATTTAACTTGAATGTCTCAAGAGAAAATGAATACTAGTTCACATTAAAGAGAGCTGGTATAAGCAATTTGACCTTATAGACTCAGATTCATGGAAATATACCTTAGCTCAAAAACAATACAGCAATAATACAGCAGTTTTTAATACAGTTAAGAAAATTGGAAATATGTGTGAAAATGTCCTTTACGCTTGATAACCTTTGATGTGGATGAATACACTTTTCTTAAACCACTGAAAGTAGCCCACGTAGCCCAATAATGTTCTTTGGTACGTGAATGTTCAGACAAGAATCCGTATAGCAGTGGTACACCCTATATACAGTGCTCACAGTTCCTGTTCATGTGGAATATCTATTCAACTCTGACCTTTGACCATCTCATGAATTCCATTCAACCGCTACCCGTAGACCGTTGAGGACCTGTTGTTGATGAACCGTGGAAATGCAGATCAGCCTGACGACTCCAATGTTGACAGGTGAGGCAGTCTGGCACCGTAGAAAACCAAGAACAACAGGATGCAGCAGGATGGCAGGAATGATGAGGGTCAAGCTCTTACTGTAGCAGCCCCAGAAGGAAGATGGTCGGACTCTTTGACTGATGTTGAATTTATTCGCTTAAACTCATTAACACCGTAAGAGCTATACAGAAAAAACAGCAAAAAAAATACATATTTTCAATTACCTTCTGTTAATAAAATAAACCATAAATAAACAATGATTATAACATGTAACGTTGATGCACTACCTTGTTCCCTTTCTCCAACTGAGGTGCAAAATCCACACACACGTATCTCCGTCACAGTAAACAACACTATTTACAAAGAAACAAAACTCCCGTTAATATGAAATAATACGAGTATACACTTTGAATTAATATATATATAACAACTTGATCTTACCATGAACCAAGAATTAATTCCCATAACAAAAGTGCATTTATTGCGGCAATATCGCTGGAAAACTATGCAGCCTTTCTTATCATACAGAGCGCAAAAAATAAACCGCGAACGTAAAACAACTTCCTGTTCCTTCTTCTGACATTTCAAAATAAAGTGCTGCATTTCAAAATAAATCAAACAACGACACTGAAATAAAGGGTCCTTTACAGGCCGATTAGTATCTGTGGTGACGTGATGCAGCCTTCACTCTGTACAGATAACACACACATCTTCATTTGTCCATGACTGAGGTATTGTCTGGATCTGGTCAGGTTGGATTCTTAACATGTTTTTTTCTTCATGTGTTGTTACAACACTTCCAGGCCGGTCATATAAGGTCAGATTAAAAGGACTAGCACAAAGCGCTTGGTTTGACCTTTACCCACCAAACTCACCCCAGACCTCTTCCCCTGATCCTTCTGGCTCCTCATCCCAGCCCTCCCATTGGTCCTCCCCCCAGCCTCACCCTGACCGTGCTTCCTCAGAATCAGCATCAGAAAAATGTTATAAGCAGGCAGATGGATGCTAGTCATTAGTTTTGACTATAGATTATTATGATCAAATGGATCATTTAAAAATGTTCTATGACTGTGGATTGATGATTTTATACTATTACAGGTTATAAAAAGTATTGAGTAGAAGGCAGACATTGAACAGTGTAGCAATGTAATCATTTAGAATGGGTTATGTTTCTCTAATAATAGGCAAGGTTATTTTCTTCAATCATTTTTCTGCAATCATTCATCTTGTTGAATGACTGCTTCATCTGGTTACACCTTCACAGGCAGGTATTCAAGAGGTGACCAGGATTCACTGTTATTCACATGCAAATAGCAATGAACCCTGGCGCTATTGGTCACCCCCTGGGTCATTATAATACCGGCTTGGATAGACCCCTCCCTTACAATAATAATAATAATAATAATAATAATCGTTTCATTCACTTTAAAGTAATGTTTAATAGTATAGCAGAATTGCTATAGAGTTACTGAAGACTATACTTTCAGGCTATCGTTATCCTATGGGCTACACCACAATCAATGACATGAATATTCATTTATTGAGGGGGGGGGGATAAACATTTGTGAGGAACATGTTGAAAAGTTACATTGATTTGTTTATTGAAAAACACTTTTTAGTTGTGATGTGTAGCCGTGTACTTCCCATGTGATGCCAGCTGTGAACAGGATCTTATTCAAACAGGGCCATTGGTGAGGTGACCCTAATTTCAAATAATGATCATGTTCCTATAACACAGAGGAGTCTGAATGGATTTTTTTTTTAAACTGACCCCTAACCCTAACCCTAATGAAAATGAAACAACATGAATGACAATACAGCTAAAACAAAAAACGATCAATAATGGACTAATATTAATCATGCTGGTTCTGTCTCTCAGGACCGATGAGCAAACGCTGCTGTACACACGGGGCAGTAGCCTACACAACACAACACACGCGTGGAAGTAGCACAACTCTGTTTTCTCCCTCTCCATACTATTAAAGGTCCTTTTGCTTCCGATGTGACGAACTCCTTCTGCACGGTGGTCCCCAGGTGTTGGTGTGTCCACACTGTGAACGGATTCAGTTGAAAACATGGACGTGAAACCCAGTAGATGAACCGACCCCCCCCCCCCCCCCCCCCCCCCTCCCCTCTGTCAACGTGTGCTCATTGCTTTTCCCTTGGAGGTCAACAAGCTGTGACCCCGAAGCACACAGGTCAATTTCCCTTCACATCTGTACGCGAGCCAAACAACCACTAGGATCGTATTGTTGTAAACGGAGCGGAGCGGGTCTGTACTTTATCCGCTTCAGAATGGACTCGTCTGTTTTGGACATGGAAATTCAAAAGCGTTATTTCCCCTCCGACACCGCCGTGTGCTTTACGCTTTAAATGTTAACTGTGGGATTTTTCACACCTGGACCCTATTTTCCCATCATTGTGGGTCTCAGGGAATGACGCCGACAACGATGTTGGTCATTGGTCCAGTATTGAGCGACAGTGTGAATCTGGTGCCAGATGTTGTCACTGTACCTGGGGTGAGTTGTACATCACCAATAGACATAACCATGTCAACGTGTTTTAGCCTGTATTATTCCTTTAAACATCAATCACTTGTTTCTGTAGTATCAATTTGGTCCGTGGTGATAAAATCAGATTTTAAAAAGAATGATGGCCAACGTCAGGACACCATAGAGACCTGCTGGGATCCAAGGGGCTGGAAGGACATCCAGGTGTGCTGCTAGGAAAACCAACAGAGCTGATATCTGGAGAAACATCTGCTCAGCTTGGAGGATTTACACTGAACAAACGGGAAGGATCATCCAACACACGACAACATTCAGTTGAATCCACTCTTGTTTATTACCATTATGCTTTATGAACAAATACAACAGAACAATAGTCCCTTACATGTACATAATAAGAGAGTGTACCTTCTTAGTTAACCCTATGGAAGATCTTAAAAGTCACTTCCCTTCATGGTTAAAAATATATCAATAGATTAGATAAAGGCAAAGGTTGTAGCTTGCTCATGAATGTCTATCGGCTTAATACCATAAGAAGGCACGCATGACCGATCATCAACAATAGGTAATCAATACAATACAGAACCGATCATCAACAATAGGTAATTAATCAATGAATACTATATTCCATTTCTGCCAAGAGATGCCACTTAATTCTACACATTGTTAGTTGGACGCGCTGAGTCGTTTTTGCTCGCAGTCTTTGGCGGTGATATGATGATCATAAACTACAACCCACACAGAGACACTGACGAACCAAAACCAGACCAGAACCTAAACCCAGGGAGGAGGTCCTCCTGGGTGAATGTGGTGTGGAAGGTGTGGATGTGTGTCAGTGTGTCTGAGGACCCTCCTACACCTGGGGACACTCTGTAGAAGGACAGAGAGCCAGCAGGCCGGTCCACATACACTCCTACTCTGGTGGAGACAGGGGGGGGGAGACGGATGACTGTTCCTCTACTGTTGTACCAGACAGAGTAATGATCATCATCACAATCAAGACTCCAGGACTTGTTGTTCCCTCCAAGCCAGTTTTGACCACATCCTCCCCTTGTGATTCCTCTGTATGTCACTCCTATAGCAACATGTCCTCTCCTCTCCACCTCCCAGTAACAGCAGCCAGTCAGACCCTCTCTACACAACACCTGGGACCAGCAGTCAAATCTCTCTGGGTGGTCAGGATACGACTGATCCTCTCCAACCCGCGTCACCTTTCTGTTGTTCTCAGACAGAGAGAGATGTCTGGAGGCTGTGTTTGGGTCCAGTGTGAGTCCACAGGCATCTGACGGGAGAACAAGACATGATTAGGCAGCTGAAGTTTGGGTCGATTCCCGGTTTTCTGGTCGGGTCCGGTGCATTAAGATATTTAAAGTTAAAGTTAATTCAAATCCCATGTGTGTGTGAGTGGCTGTCTTTGTCAAAAAATTGAAACCTAGAAAAATGTATTAACTGCATCTACTCCCACAATATTTACACTACATTCACATATTATACATCAAAAGGTTCAGGATGATGAGCTGATTGAGCCTATGAAATATCTAAGCAATACATTGCAATCTTTTCAAGATATTAAACTTTTAAAGGTTCAAATACACATACATACATCTAAATAGGTGTGTTGTGATGAATCAAACTAAACAGACACTTACACTTCTTTAGAGCTAGTTTCAGCCTCCCCACTCCACCATGCTCCACACTGGGGGGGGAAACACAGTGAGAGCAGCATGTTGTCATTAAACATGGAAACATTCACATTCATAATCTGCTGTATAATCGCTTTCTACACAACATGAGTTACAGCTGCGTTTTGAAACCACTTCATCTAGCAGGAGGTTGAATCCTTGTAGGAGACATTGTCTCCCTGAGTGGTGAGCTGTCCTCTCCATACCTGAGAGTCTCCAGTCTCCAGTGTGGATCCTCCAGTCCAGCAGAGAGCAGCGTAACTCCTGAGTCTCCTGCAGGGTGATTGTAGCTCAGGTCCAGCTCTCTCAGATGGGAGGGGTTGGAGCTCAGAGCTGAGGCCAGAGAAGCACAGCCTTCCTGTGTGACCAGGCAGCCAGACAACCTACACACACACACACACACACACACACACACACACACACACACACACACACACACACACACACACACACACACACACACACACACATACACACACACACACACACACACACAGTTATTTTTCATGGATGTAAATCTGTTTCTTCTTCTGATAAGGAGCCTTGTGGTGAGACTGTTTGACCTGAGAGTCTCCAGTCTACAGTGTGGACTCCCCAGTCCAGCAGAGAGCAGCTTCACTCCTGAATCCTGCAGGTCATTGGTACTCAGGTCCAGCTCTCTCAGACTAGAGGAGTTGGAGCTGAGAACTGAGGCCAGAGCTTCACAGCATCTCTCTGACAGATTACAGCCATTCAGCCTTCACACAAAATAAACAGGAACATGTTAGGAACTGTAATTAATTTCATTAAAATTGAAAAACATTACTACTTTTTACATTATGAATGTTAATAAATTAGATCTTTAAATGTCAATAGTTAGATGTCACAAAGGTCATAGCATAAATCTGAAAAAAACATGTCATTAAAATTTCACAAAAGTCACAGTTTTAAGAAACTTAAACACCACCTTACTGTCTGACTACATGATAATGAGTAGAATAAGAATGTAATACAACATACACCTTATACTGTCATTAACAAACTAAGAATATAACATACACCTTATACTATCATTAACAAACTAAGAATATAACATACACCTTATACTGTCATTAACAAACTAAGAATATAACATACATCTTATACTGTCATTAACAAACTAAGAATATAACATACACCTTATACTGTCATTAACAAACTAAGAATATAACATACACCTTATACTGTCATTAACAAACTAGGAATATAACTTACACCTTATACTGTCATTAACAAACTAAGAATATAACATACACCTTATACTGTCATTAACAAATTAAGAATATAACATACACCTTATACTGTCATTAACAAACTAAGAATATAACATACACCTTATATTGTCATTAACAAACTAGGAATATAACTTACACCTTATACTGTCATTAACAAACTAAGAATATAATGTACACCTTAAACTGTCATGACAACACAAATATAAATATGTTCAGTTATTCCTATGATATATATATACTCTATAAATATTTATTTCATTTATTTAGACCTGTGAACTTTTATGGATGTAAATCTGTTAACCTCTTAACTACCAGCGTCTCGTATACAGGGGACGGTGGGGGGGCACTATTACTATATACTGTGTTTATGTTCATCTTTATTAGTTGTAAGAGTTATAAGCTGATATATTTAGACGTCATTTAGGAGGACGTTCTCAAACAAGGGGGCGGTAGTTAAGAGGTTTTAAATGTCTTCTGATAAGGAGCCTTGTGGTGGGACTGTTTGAGTCCAACTGACCTGAGAGTCTCCAGTCTACAGTGTGGACTCCCCAGTCCAGCAGAGAGCAGCTCCACTCCTGAATCCTGCAGGTCATTGGTACTCAGGTCCAGCTCTCTCAGACTAGAGGAGTTGGAGCTGAGAACTGAGGCCAGAGCTTCACAGCATCTCTCTGACAGATTACAGCCATTCAGCCTTCACACAAAATAAACAGGAACATGTTAGGAACTGTGATTAAATATTTTATTCATGTTAATGAATCTGATCTTTAAACCATAAGTATGTGGTGTAAATGTGGAATATTGAATTATTATTTTGTTGTTTTTGTTCTCTGTGAATATTTGTATATTATTATAACTGTCATATTCTAGTATTATGTATATTGTGTTGTGTGTATTGTAATACATGTTATTAGTGAACTTACAGAGATGTTTTGTATATTATTATAACGTTTATATTCTAGTATTATGTATATTGTGTTGTGTGCATTGTAATACATGTTATTAGTGAACCTACAGATATGTTTTGTATATTATTATAACTTTTATATTCTAGTATTATGTATATTGTGTTGTGTGTATTGTAATACATGTTATTAGTGAACCTACAGAGATGTTTTGTATATTATTATAACTTTTATATTCTAGTATTATGTATATTGTGTTGTGTGTATTGTAATACATGTTATTAGTGAACCTACAGAGATGTTTTGGAGGCTTTGACCACTGGCAGCAGCCTCAGAAGACCCTCCTCTGAAGCAGAGTATTTCTTCAGGTCAAACACGTCCAGCTCCTCTTCTGATGTCAGTAAGATGAAGACCAGAGCTGACCACTGAGCAGGGGAGAGAGATTCTCTGGAGAGACTTCCTGATGTCAGGTACTGTTGGATCTCCTCCACTAGAGAACGGTGGTTCAGCTCATTCAGACAGTGGAACAGATTGATGCTTCTCTCTGGAGAGAGATCTCCACTTATCTTCTCCTTGATGTAAGACACTGTTCCCTGATTGGTCTGTGAGCTACTGCCTGTCTGTCCCAGCAGACCTCGTAGTAGAATCTGATTGGTCTCCAGAGAGAGGCCCAGGAGGAAGCGGAGGAACAAGTCCAGGTGTCCGTTCTCACTCTGTAAGGCCTTGTCCACAGCACTCTGGTAGAGAAGGAGTTCATCTTTCCTGGAGATCGATTGTTTTTCTGAGAGCAGATTGTCACCAGTGTTGATGAAGGACAGAAAGACATGGAGGGCAGCCAGAAACTCCTGGATGCTCAGATGAACAAAGCAGAACACCTTGTCCTGGTACAGCCCACACTCCTCTTTAAAGATGTGGGTGAACACTCCTGAGTACACTGAGGCGGCTCTGATATCGATGCCACACTCTGCCAGGTCTGCTTCGTAGAAGATCAGGTTGCCTTTCTCCAGCTGGTTGAAAGCCAGTTTTCCCAGAGAAACAATGATCTTCCTGCTCTCTGAACTCCAGTGTGGATCTGTTTCAGCTCTCCCATGATACCTCCTGTCTGCCTGTATGGACTGAACCCTCAGGAAGTGGCTGTACATCTGAGTCACAGTGTTGGGCATCTCTTCTCCACTCTGGGATGCTGTGAAGAAGTCCTCCATAACTGTAGCAGAGATCCAACAGAAGATTGGGATGTGACACATGATGTGGAGGCTTCGTGATTTCTTGACATGGGAGATGATTTTCCTGGCCAGCGTCTTATCACTGAATCTCTTCCTGAAGTATTCCTCCTTCTGTGGGTCGGTGAAGCCTCTCACCTCTGTCACCATGCCAACACACTCAGCAGGGATCTGATTGGCTGCCCCAGGGCGTGTGGTTATCCAGATGCGAGCGGAGGGAAGCAGGTCACCCCTGATGAGGTTTGTCAGCAGCACATCCACCGAGGTCGACTTTGTGACATCAGTCCAGATCTGGTTGTTCTGGAAGTCCAGAGGAAGTCGACACTCATCCAGACCATCCAAGATGAAGACAACCTGGAACCGGTCGTCTCTGCAGATTCCTGCTTCTTTGGTTTCAATAAAGAAGTGATGAAGAAGTTCAACCAAGCTGAACTCTTTCCCTTTCAGTAAATTCAGCTCTCTGAAAGTGAAGGGAAATGTGAAGTGTATGTCATGGTTGGCTTTCCCTTCAGCCCAGTCCAGAGTGAACTTGTGTGTTAAGACGGTTTTACCAATGCCGGCCACTCCAGTTGTCATTATTGTTCTGATTGGTTGATCTTGTCCAGGTAAGGGTTTAAAGATGTCTTCACATTTGATTGTTGTTTCCTCCATGGCTGGTTTCCTGGAAGCTGTTTCAATCAGTCTGACCTCATGTTCCTTGTTGACGTCTCCACTGTCTCTCTCTGTGATGGAGAGCTCTGTGTAGAAGTCATTCAGATCTGTTGGCTGTCCTGCTTTAGCGATTCCCTCAAACATACGCCTGAACTTCTCCATCAGATGAGACCTGAGTTTATGTTGGCACTCGACAGCAACAGTTTCTAAATGAGAAAACAACAGAAGAAAACAGTAAATGGATGGTGCCGTCAAACATCAACATTTCCTGCTAAATTATATTTATTGGTTCATTATGTTTTCCACAGCAATGTTTGGTGTAATGACAGTAGTAGTATTATGAATGTCTTATAGCCTGCTAAGTGCTATCATTGTTGTGTATCAGTGGAAAGAGGGTTAGGGAAAGAGAGTTGCTATGCTGATAGTGTTGCATCTCTTCCACTGAGTTATTCTGCTGTTGATCTGCAGTATATTGTTTAACATTATTTAACCTGACCACAATAACCCTACATATCTGGATCAAACCATTTTACCTGTTAGACTCACAATAACCCTACATATCTGGATCAAACCATTTAACCTGATACCCCCACATTAACCCTACATATCTGGATCAAACCATTTAACCTGATACACCCACAATAACCCTACATATCTGGATCAAAACATTTAACCTGATACCCCCCACAATAACCCTACATATCTGGATCAAACCATTTAACCTGATACCCCCACAATAACCCTACATATCTGGATCAAACCATTTACCTGATGCTCCCACAATAACCCTACATATCTGGATCAAACCATTTAACCTGATACACCCACAATAACCCTACATATCTGGATCAAACCATTTAACCTGATGCTCCCACAATAACCCTACATATGTGGGTCAAACCATTTAACCTCAAAGACGAAATATATCTCCAAATGGAAAAGTTAGAAATGTAGAAATCTCATATGATCTAATTTAGTTCACTTCACACTTTTCAGAAATGTGGACAGTGTGCTTCGTCTTCTGAGTCTTTTCTGTCTTCAGAATAAAAGTTTCCTCTGTTTTCAAAATAAGAGTCTCTTACCGGCCCACAGTGTGTCGGCCAGTTCCTCCTGGTTCATCTCCATCAGGCAGAGCTTTGTGATGTCTACCACTCCCTTTATGGCGCGCCTCCTCTGCTCCTCTTTCTTACCATCCTCCTCCTCCCTCTCACTCTCTGAGCATTGTGGGTAATCTGGGAAGAGACCCCCTCCAGAGCTTCTTCAGCTCCTTGTCTAGAAAAGCGTGTGCGTTCTCCTCAGCCCTCTGGAGCAGAACAAACATCAATGAGAACTTTACTCTGAACTCACTGAGGACATCACAAGCATCTGTCCTAGACTCACGTCCCGCTGGTCTACAGAGGGAAGCCTGGAGACCATCAGCACCACAAGAGATGCTTTCTAATGTTCATGTAGAGCTGGAGTCAAATGTCTTGTTGGACAGTTTACACACCTTGATCAGCTCTGTTTGATGCTGCTGAGCACTGGTAACCTTTGACCTCTCCTGGTGTTGTCTGTGGAGAACACACACACACACAAACAGGATCTGTTGTATTTTCCAGAATTGTAAAGATGAGTACCAGTAGGGTCTGATAACAGCCAACTAATCTGTTTTCCATCGTCGGTTTTAAAACTCCTACCTCTCCTCTCCGGAGGGGCGGCCATCTTTAAACACAGGAGGTAAATCAATAGACCAGTCACTCTTCATGGAGACACAGCTGGGTACAGGGGAGTCTGCTTTCTTCTGCCCACTTCTAGAAAAACAAGAACCAGGATTTAGGGATGTTCGATAAATGCTGTATTTTTATAATCTCTGATGAATCCTCACCTCTTCTCAATAGACTGATTTCCATCTTTAAAGTCATCAGGTAGAAACATAGACCAGTCACTATTCATGGAGACACAGCTGGGTACAGGGGAGTCTGCTCTCTCCTGCTGCTCTGGGCTTCAACACACACAGCTTTTACTCAGACTAATGATGGTGTCATGATATGTCACTGCTGAGCTCTGAGATGGACAACAGTCACAGACAGTTAGAGATCCTCTTCTTACCTCTTCTTCTTCTTCTTCTTCTTCTTCTTAGCTCTGCTGAGGCCATGTTCCCCAGACAGAGCGGTTTTAGAGGGAGGACCCCCCTCCTCTCTCTCCTCATCCATAGTAGACAGGAGACCTGGAGACACAAACACAACTACATATTGTTTCTACAGCCATTCAGCATTTGTTTCTTCACTGCTTTTATAAAACCAGCTTAATGCCGGTCACAGAGGGCTGTTGTCTGTCTCCGTTTATTTTGGACGAGAGGCAGGGTGGTCTTTCCTAGATGCAGATTCATAGACCCGCTCATTCTCAATGAGGAGAAAGATGTGGAGATGTTGCCCAGACGTCTCTAATAACTAATAACTATTTATAATTTCACACACTGTCTGTAAGGGCTTTAAATGTGATCAAGATCAAGGTCACCATGCGGATGTCATACCTACTGTTCCCTGAACTGGTTAAACTGCTTTGAAGGCTGGACCATATATGGACTTCCTCATCCTCACATATCTCACAACCAAATATGTGACGCAGGCCCACAGAGAACAAGACCCAACACAAGATGGCCTTCAAACCAACCCAGTCTCACGTGACAGCTACGTTGGTCCACAGCGCTAAACGTAGTAGTTTCACGGCTCCGTTCCGTTGCAGAGGCGGAGCGTTATGGCTTGGTTACGGTGCGCTTTTCGTGGTCATTGTCGCGGAAATTGAAACGGGAGGGAGCGTTTCACTGCGGTGTCATGACGACTATTCTGTGAGCCGTCTCACTTCTTCTTCATCTTTCTTGAGAGTTGCATATGCGCAGTACCGATCGGTCAGGAAGAATTCGTAATAAACTAACAAACTAAACATCATATACATTCACTGAACGAAGATTATGAAAATAAAATGCACATTTCTCACTATAAATGTTATCAAAACGCATGTTAATGCCGAAACTATCTTAAAATATGCATTTTCCACTGAGAATAAAATAAATATCAGCCATTTTGTTTTTGCTTTGTCATACCGAAGTTTGATAGTCCACGTGACGTGGACATAGGCCAATAGAAAAGAATAGGCCAAAACAATTTAGCCACGCCACAGTTTTTAGAGCCATTGAAACTACTTTTGCGCTGTGGATCAACGTAATTCCACGTTTGACGTGAGACTGGGTTGGTTTAAACACCTTAAAGGAACACGCCACCCCCAGGTGAAATTGGGTCACTCCCCGCAGTCCCTAGTGGTGGATGAGTGAGCCAAAGCGTTTTGTAGCCGACCCAGCCATTGTCCTAATCTAGAAACGCCGCGGTTAGCTTTAGCTTAGCGTAGTCGCTGTATTCCAGAGTGTCCAGCTAGCATATCGTTGCAAAAGTGAATCAAATAACTCAAGATTTGTTATAATTATTTCTCGTCAACCTGTACACTCACATCGAGTACAAATATCAATGCAAATTTACACAAAGGAATTTACTAGACCAATTTAGATTTGGAACTATTTTCGGGCATAGCACCGCCAGGCGCAAGGACCCCAGGCAGCACCTGAAAACCCTCAACTTCCGTCAATACACCGGTAGACTACACAGTTCTCTGCTACTGGTGTCCTTGCGACCTGGCAGCGACGTGCTTTGCCGGTGCTATGCCCGAAAATAGTTCCAAATCTAAAATGGTCTAGTAAATCCTTTTGTGTAAATTTGCCCATTGATATTTTGTACTTGATGTGAGTGTGAGTGGATCAATGAGCAAAAAAAAAGAAGAAAAAACATGATTCGCCGATCCGTCGACTGTAGGCAATGACTTGACGATCAGATTCGACTATGTAAATCTCTAGTCGGGGACACCCCTAAATACTTTAGCACACACCCACCCACACAGAAGTCATATGACGATCATAACTTTTTTGTAATTTGGCTTATTAAAATCAGAAAGGTGTAAGGACAACATTGTTAAAAATAAAAGTGTAGTGTGGTGTGTGTGTGTGTGCCTTGGGCCATGATTATTGTAAGGGAGGGGTTATCCAAGCCTGTATTATAATGACCCAGGGGGTGACCAATAGCACCAGGATTCACATGCGAATAGCATGTTAAAATGTGTGTGTTCCTGTTCCTACGTTAATCCTAAGAGTAATTTCTCACCATAGGAACCTTGTTATGTAATATGCTGTGATTCTGAGACAGAACCCCTGTTGTCATATGGGAATGAGACTCCCTTCATACTTGGTTGGTTGCTACAGCGATTTGTCAGTCTTGAAAAACAAATCACATAAATTGTGTACAATAGTAATATGATCAATAAGATCATTACTAAAAAGAAAAGATAATATCAGCAGTGCTATGGCTCAATATTGTTAAATTCTGGTCTTGTATTTCGTCCATCAAAATGTTTTGTATAGAGGACCACAAGGGACATAATTCAAAGCCAAAATAAATCTAAGTAATCAACGAATACATGTTTCATGTTTAGTAATGAATAGGCATATAACGGAGTTAATACCAAAATGGTTCATTTACTTTATTAGTGTGGATGTGAAAAACAGCGCAATTAATGTTATGGGTTGACCGAGGTTTTGTAATAAATCAAACATTATGGTGTGGCATTACTCGGACGAAGCAGTTTTCCCTTTGTTTTGGTCTGGCTTTACTCTTCACTGATTGGTTAGGAGAAACCATTGAACTTACTGGCTTGCAAAACAGAAGGTAAGGTTCATTACTCTACGGGATAAACGGCAATAAAAAGCTGGTTTTATCGGTTTTTACGGCGTAAAGAGCGGCGTTTTAATATACCTCTGGAACTGCCGTATGGAGTTTTATGACGAATAAAACGATGTAAAAGCGGCGGTTTGCCATTAGTGCGGCGTTGTCTACCACATTTTTACGCCGCTCATTTTTATTTTAATTTTTACAAAACGCGTCTAAAAAGGGGCGAATTGTGACCCATTTGGCTTTCCATATGACAAACACGGGTACGGGTCGGAAGTCGCGTGTATTTGAACTGTTTTGCTTTCCATAAGTAGCTTCTAGTGTCACGCGATGTTTAACCTCTTGTGACAACGTTTACGTAAAATTAAGTATTTTAGTTAAAATTAGTCAAAGGGTGTTTCTCATTTCTCTTATTTGGCAAAAGACACCCCATGTCTCCATTTTATAGAGAGGGTGCAAGGGCTGACGTATTTTTGTAGGCCCAACCCAGAAGTGAGCATCGCCCTGGGTTCCCTTGACCCTCTCCCATTGGATTTTGCATTATTGCAGAAAATAAGCTTTGTGGCAAACAAAAGTTTATGATACTCACATGTTTTGTTAAGCGAGATCATCTTCACCACTGAACATCTACATTTATGATTTTGAAGCGTAGTAAAAGCTTCAAATTCACGAGTGGGGCATTTACTGACTTGTTTTATGTCATAGACAACAAAACGTGTAAATCTCTTAAGCTTGTGTAAAACCCAGACCTTATTTCAGCCATCTGACCAAAAACCCATTCAAAAAAACCTGTTGACTTCGAGACGAGGAGAACCGGAAGTGCCCGACATGCTAACGGATTTCCGGGTTTTAGGACTCATTCATGCACCGCTCTATTCCCCAAGTCATTCTAGGCATAGACATAATATACGTATATATGGTCATGATTCTAGGGCCCCTATTAATGGTGTGTTTTTTTCTATCTTCTGATGACCCTCTGCAGGACCCATTTTAATCACTTCCTGTTCTGACCACCTCCATGCTGCATCCTCCTCCAGTCTTAAAAGACCGACCTAGCGTCTCGTTTATATGAACACTTTGTGTTGATGTGAACATAATATAAATCAAATAGAATCAATAGACGATTTTTCTTATCAGAAGAGCCGATCAGGGTAGGCCCTACTGGAAAAGTGACAAAGTGTCTTTTGAATCACAGGCCGATTAGTATCTGTGGTGACGTGATGTCTAGCCTTCACTCTAGTAACAGGCAGCACCTGAAAACCCTCAACTTCCGTCAATACACCAGGCTTGACTACACAGTTCTCTGCTACTGGTGTCCTTGCCGCCTGGCAGCGGTGCTTTGCCGGTGCTATGCCCGAAAATAGTTCCAAATCTAAATTGGTCTAGTAAATTCCTTTGTGTAAATTTGCATTGATATTTGTACTTGATGTGAGTGTAGTGGATCAATGAGCAAAAAAAAAAAAAAAAAAAACATGATTCGACGATCAGTCGACTGTAGGCAAGACTTGACGAATCAGATTCGACTATGTAAATTCTTAGTCGGGGACACCCCTAAATATTTAGCACACACCCACCCACACAGAAGTCTATGACGATACTTTTTGTAATTTGTTATTAAAATCAGAAAGGTGTAGGACAAACATTGTAACGTGTAGTGTGGTGTGTGTGTGTGTGCTTGTGCATGATTATTGTAAGGGAGGGTTATCCAAGCCTGTATTATAATGACCCAGGGGGTGACCAATAGCACCAGGATTCACATGCGAATAGCATGTAAAAATGTGTGTCCTGTTCCTACGTTAATCCTAAGAGTAATTTCTCACCATAGGAACCTTGTTATGTAATATGCTGTGATTCTGAGACAGAACCCCTGTTGTCATATGGAATGAGACTCCCTTCATACTTGGTTGGTTGCTACAGCGATTTGTCAGTCTTGAAAAACAAATCACATAAATATGTGTACAATAGTAATATGATCAATAAGATCATTACTAAAAAGAAAAGATAATATCAGCCAGTGCTATGGCTCAATATTGTTAAATTCTGGTCTTGTATTTCGTCCATCAAAATGTTTTGTATAGAGGACCACAAGGGACATAATTCAAAGCAAAATAAATCTAAGTAAATCAACGAATACATGTTTCATGTTTAGTAATGAATAGGCAAATAACGGAGTTAATACCAAAATGTTCATTTACTTTATTAGTGTGGATAAAACAGCGCAATTAATGTTATGGGTTGACCGAGTTTTGTAATAAATCAAACATTATGGTGTGGCATTACTCGGACCGAAGCAGTTTTCCTTTGTTTTGGTCTGGCTTTACTCTTCACTGATTGGTTAGAGAAACATTGAACTTACTGGCTTGCAAAACAGAAGGTAAGGTTCATTACTCTACGGGAAAACGGCAATAAAAAGCTGCGTTTTATCGGTTTTTACGGCGTAAAGAGCGCGTTTTAATATACCTCACTGGAATGCCGTATGGAGTTTTTGACGAATAAAACGATGTAAAAAGCGGTGGTTTGCCATTATGCGGCGTTTGTACACCACATTTTACGCCGCTCTTTTTTTTAATTTTTACAAACGCGTCTAAAAAGGGGCGAATTGTGACCCATTTGGCTTTCCATATGACATGTTTACGTGTCGGAAGTCGCGTGTATTTGAACTGTTTTGCTTTCCATAAGTAGCTTCTAGTGTCACGCGATGTTAACCTCTTGTGACACGTTCACGTAAAATTAAGTATTTTAGTAAAATTAGTCAAAGGGTGTTTCTCATTTCTCTTATTTGGCAAAAGACACCCCATGTCTCCATTTTATAGAGTGGTGCAGGGCTGACGTATTTTTGTAGGCCAACCCGGAAGTGAGCATCGCCCTGGGTTCCCTTGACAACAATCCAATGGTTTTTCCCATTGGATTTTGCATTATTGCAGAAAATAAGCTCTGTGGCAAACAAAAGTTTATGATATCCACACTTTTGTTAAGCAAGATCATCTTCACCAATGAACACTACTTTTATGATTTTTGAAGCAGTAAAAGCTTCAAAATTCACGAGTGGGGCATTTACTGACTTGTTTTATGTCGTAGACCAAAACGTGTAAATCTCTTAATCTTGTGTAAAACCACAGACCTTATTTCAGCCATCTCACCAAAAACCCATTCAAAAAACCCATTGACTTCGAGACGAGGGAACCGAAGTGCGAACATGCTAACGGACTTCCGGTTTTAGGACTCATTCCTGCACCCATGCCTGCACCGCTCTATTCCCAAGTCATTCTAGGCATAGACATAATATACGTATATATGTCTATGATTCTAGGCCCCTATTAATGGTGTGTTTTTTTCTATCTATGATGACCTCTGCAGGACCATTTTAATCACTTCCTGTTCACTGAACACCTCCATGCAGCATCCTCCTCCAGCCTTAAAAGCCCGACTAGCGTCTGTTTATATGAAACTTTCTATGTGTTGATGTGAACATAATATAAATCAATAGAATCAATAGATGATTTTTCTTATCAGAAGAGCTATCAGGGTAGGCCTACTGGAAAAGTGAGAAAGTGTCTTTTGAATCACAGGCCCGATTAGTATCTGTGGGTGACGTGATGTCTAGCCTTCACTCTGTACAGACAACACACACCTTCAATCATCCATGACTGAAGGTATTGTCTGGATCTGGTCAGGTTGGATTCTTAATGTGTTTTTTCCTTCATAACGTCGCCCCTATATCAGGCACATTTGAACGAAGTGGCAGAGAAACAGTACAAGTGGCAGTTATTTTATGCTACTTGATATGATAATAATAATAATAACAATAATAATAATAATAATAATAATAATATTTTCTCTCCCCCCCACCTTTATGTCTCGCTTCTCCCCCCTTTATGTCCCCCCTCTCCCCCCCCTTTATGTCCCCCCTCTCCCCCCCTTTATGTCCCCCCCCTATGGCGTCAGATTAGTGCCAAAATGCACTCGCGTGATAAAACATGCAGTCGGGCGTATATATTATTTCACACGCAGTTATTAACTGCGAGCGCGCAAACTCTCTGCGCGCTCGCGCACACTCAGAGCGCTTCTCCCCGAGAGAGGAAATTAAGAGCGAGCGAGCAAATCGGGGACTCGAGAGCATTTCCTCGTTGCTCTCACATCGGACAGCCTCTCAGCTCACGTTCTGCTCGCTCGAAAGGAATAGTTTTGGCACTTTGGGGGAGGGAACCCAGGCAGGGCGGGCTCTCCTGTGATTGGCCGTTTCTGAGGAGCGATATTTGATTGACAGCCTACTTTCTCTCATGGATGGAAGTCTGCTGGTGAACTCAGTGGTCTGAACGAGACAACGGCGTCAGGGCGGAGGTACCTTCAGGTAAGAAGGTACCTCTACGGGCCCTTGTGATGAACGAAAACTATGGCTTGTGTGAAATGTCATCTAAGTATGTTTCTGAGAATTGTGTTAGTGTAACTAATAATCAACATTAGTTAGAACGTTATTACTTAGTCTGTAACGTTAACCATGGGTAAAGCTAGCCAATAGCTAGTTCATCACAAATGCCCGAATTCAGCCAAGGCTTTCTTAGCTGAAGTACCTCCGCCGCCCTGACGCCGTTGTCTCGTTCAGACCACTGAGTTCACCAGCAGACTTCCATCCATCCTGTCCGATGTGAGAGCAACGACGAAATGCTCTCGAGTCCCCGATTTACTCGCTCGCTCTCAATTTCCTCTCTCGGGGAGAAGCGCTCTGAGTGTGCGCGAGCGCGCAGAGAGAATTTGCGCGCTCGCAGGTAATAACGACGCGTGTGAAATAATATAATACGCCCGACTGCATGTTTTATCACGCGAGTGCATTTTGGCACTAATCTGACGCCATACCCCCCCCCCCCCAGAAGAAAGGTATCCCAGGGTGAGAGCAATGAATTGAATTTCTCCAAAATGGTACAGTAGAAATGCTTGATATTGCATGTGGGTATAGTCTTACATGTAGAAGTCAAATATACCACCCATAGCCAGGGAATATTGAGCAAAGTGATTTTACAGCAGTTCAAATTATGCAATTGTGCTATCCGAAGGTACACATATGGGACTTTTATTGTAGAATATCTCCAAAATGGTACAGTAAAAATGCTTGATATTGCATGTGGGTATAGTCTTACATGTGTAGAAGTCAAATATACCACCCATAGTCAGGGAATATTGAGCAAAGTGATTTTACAGCAGCTCAAATATATGCAATTGTGCCATCCGAAGGTACACATATGGGACTTTTATTGTACAATATCTCCAAAATGGTACAGTAAAAATGCTTGATATTGCATGTGGGTATAGTCTTACATGTGTAGAAGTCAAATATACCACCCATAGTCAGGGAATATTGAGCAAAGTGATTTTACAGCAGCTCAAATATATGCAATTGTGCCATCCGAAGGTACACATATGGGACTTTTATTGTAGAATATCTCCAAAATGGTACAGTAAAAATGCTTGATATTGCATGTGGGGGTAGTCTTACATGTGTAGAAGTCAAATATACCACCCATAGTCAGGGAATATTGAGCAAAGTGATTTTACAGCAGTTCAAATACAACAAAACATGCCACTTGGAAGCACAAATATGGGACTTTTAGTTTGGCATTTCTCCACATTGTTGCAATAAAGATACTTGATATTAAGTTTTTCATTCATCATGGGCGTATGAAACACTGTAATACAACATATTTCATTTAAATGTAGGTTTTAATTATAGCTTACGGTTCTTAATACATTTATTTTGAGAAACCGGAAGTGAATACGCGGTTTCGCCCGTTTCGCCGCTTCTACCGTAATGCTGAGAAATTTGTACACTCGAAATGTAAGTGCGGCTCATTTGACCACGGTGATCGGAGGAACGGCTGGCTTGACCGCAGTACATATCATGCATAAAAGCAAGACTAGTCAATATATTGGCTGAGGCTTTGTTGCAAGCAGTGTTTGCTGTGCAGACATTAGATAGATCGATAGATAGATAGATAGATAGATACTTCAAGAATATGTGAATAATAAGGTCGTAATTTAACTTAACACCACAACAAATATCTGTCTCACTTTGTGAAAAGAAAATCTATAAATCGTGCGTCCTTGTCCTTTATTGATGAGGAAACAAGCGGAGGTTACTTACTTTGATATGAGCAGGGATGCCTGGGCGCGATCCCAGGATCCAGATCCGGCCGCCTTGTTTTCTTTTCGATCGAGTCGCTCGGCGTGCACAAGTACAACTC